>VURO01000797.1:10249-40649 GCA_015108175.1 Pelvicachromis taeniatus
ACCCAAAAAACCCAAAAATAAAAAAAAAAAAATTTTAAAAGGGGTTTTTTTTTTTTTAAAAAAAAAAAAAAAAAAAAAAAGCCCTAAACTCCATTTGAATTCAGTAAGGACTTAAAGTTAAGGATGCACTGCTTTGGATAACAGTTTCAGAACTGCTAGCTGTCTTGGGGATCCACTGTTAATAAGTCACTGAACTGATGCTGCTAGTTACTTTTAGATCATTAGCAATGAATTTGCCTGAAAAATAAAGTGTGTTGTTATAAGGATATTTAACCCTAATTAGTAGGGATTTGCATTTGTGGAACTTTGATGGAACTCGCTAACAAGGTAGCTAGCATTAGCTAGCAAGCCTGTTTCTAGTCTGACCACACTCAGTTTCACTGATGGTGCAGGGTTTTTTTTGTACCTTTAAATTTTTATATTTGAAGTCTAACATCTAATGTCATATCTGTCCCAGGATATTGACTTTAGTATTTTTGTTTATTTTTTGGTGTTTTTAGTTTGGTTTATTCATGGTTTCTGATTAATGTTAGATGAAAGTTTTGATTTCCTGTTGTTTATCTTGTTTATTGTTCCAGTATTTTACATGTTGTTCTTGTTACTTTAGAAATCTGCTTACTGTTGTGTTATTTAAATGTGGTTCCTTGTGTTTGTTACTCCTTGCGCCCTTTGGTATCATGTTTAGTGTGCGTTCTTTGGGTTATGTATTTTGGTGAACTTTAGATTTGTTTGGGTTTTCATTGTTCTTGTTCATAACTTGAGATTTTGATTTGATTTGATTTGGATAGAATTCTGAACCCCTAGTTCTGGTATTTGACTCCTAGTCACAGTTTATAGAGCCCGAGTTTCCTCAGTGGTCCTTTTGTACAGTGTCGTTTGTCTCTGTGTAGTAGTTAACCTTTGAGTTACTTCCTATTTTATGTTGGTAGTTGCCTCCTGTTTAGGTTCAGGTTTCATCCTTCCCCTGTCTTGTTGTGTTGATTGTCATACCTGTGTCCAGTTTGCCCCAGCTGTCTCCACTTCCCTGATTACCCCATATGTCTATAAAGTACTGTCTTCCCTCCGTCTTTGACTCAGTGTCATCAACCACCCTAATGACTAAATGTCTGAATTCCTTTTGTCAATCTGCTTAAATAAAATTTGCAGTTGAAGAGGCATTTGACACTTGTCCATTTTTAATAAGCGGGAACCTTTGATGGTTACCTAGTAAACCAAAATTCACTCTACATGGACAGCGATGAGCACCTCTCAGTGTGTTTTTAGATGACGCGCAATCAAATTCAAGCGGTTTAAACTGATGCAAGAAGCTGATGGTGAATGAAAGAATTAGATCCCATAACATCACAACACTATTTCCTTCCTTTTAACAGCACTGCTTGGTTTTATTATCCTACACAAACCTGCAGTGTGAGCTAACTTTCTGTGGCATTGTGCATTGAATGGAAGGAAACAATCTGTGTTTTGTCTCAGCAGGTTTATGTTCGCAGACCCTCCTTCCTTGCCTGAAGGGACAGAATGACGAATATATGATATCTGTGAGATGCTCAGGCCTTGCTCTTAAGTCACTAGGTGGAACTGAAAGGAAACTGACCCCACAGCTTTGCGTGGCTGGCTGGTTTCTCTAAACTAACGTATGGCACCAGTCTCCTCCTTGCTCCACTGATTTATGATGGGATGAAGATTATCTTGGTGCTCGGCTCTTTTAAGTGCTTCCAGGACTGTATGATTAAGGAAAAATAAACATGTTGAAATATCTATTTGCAAGGTTTTAAAGGGCAAGTTCTACTGCAGAGAGCTTATTTTGAAAGCCAATCATTCCTCTGTAGCTGTACTCAGACTTTCAGACTGTATTTCTAGATGGCATTTCCACTACATAATTACAGCGTTGTTGGATCTGAAAATACTAGCTTATCAACTACAACTCCAAAGGGTTAAGAGTTCAGGTTTAGGGTGGGGAAACATCCTTTGGAATATTTTTGTAAACTTTATTTTTGTAGTGCGAAAATGTTCAAAGTCAGACAAGACTGACACATTTAAAGATGCATGAACTTTGAGTAGAAAGACAAATATTAATGCCAAAGAAAACCGATACAATTAAGGTAAAGCTGAAGGTGAGTTGTGTTATTGCTGACCTAATGATGGTCCTGAAAGAGTTGCTCCAGCATTCTTATGAATGAGTGTTAAGCTAATCAGAAAAACTCTGCATCAGCACTGGTGGAGGAATAGTAGAAATCGAAACAGCAAGCAAAAAGATCGAGAGAATTTAGATTGGTTTGGGTTTTTTTCACTTTTCACCAGAAAGACTTACCTTTTTAAACTTTTGGCAATGTCTCACTCTGAACAATCTCTGAGCCTCTGTACTGATCGACATGATAATACATGTTAAACCTGGCCAGGTTATAAAAATAGTACGTGACAAGTGGAGTGCACCATCAGTTGTCACTTTGTGCACATGTTGCATCATGAGGGTGGCAATGGTAAGCATAAACTAGGTGTTAGACTTAAAGGAGATCGGTGGAACATCTACCTTGAATAAACTGTCCTACTGGTGCTGACCGTAGTTTTCACTGACAGTTGAATGCTGTTTGGTCAGACAGGCTTTGGTAGATGAAATCCTCATGTGGAGCTCATATTAGATTCTGTGCTGTGCTGGGAACCAGTATCACTCGACAGTGAGCTTAAGTGTCCTTTGAAAGCCAAAGCCTTCAAATGTAAATCCTCCACTGGCAGCTAGAGGCAACCAAGGCAATCAGATAAGTCTTTAAAAGATTAGAGAAGAAGCTGCATAAAGCCCTGACATTGAACCATCATTAGGAGCCCCAAAAAGGATTTAAAGTAAACTGACTCATATGGGGTCAAAATTTCTCACACAGAGTCAAAATGAACAATGACATAGTTTCTGGTTGGAAGAATCTTAAAGTCAGTTCTGTTATGTACAGGAAGTCAGTGGAGAGGAGCCAGGGCTGGGGTAATGTGATGCCAACTGCTGAAACCAGTTTAAAATCATGCTTATTCCTCCTGAAGAAGGAAAGGACAGATGCTTGGGTCAGTGTGGCCTACACAAAAATGCAAGTTAGCCAAACCAAAGGAACGTTGGTAGGAATTGACTTGCCCATTCTCCCTGTGGTGTCTACCTAGAAAACTTCTCTTTGCCAGAATAAGAGATCTATCTTTCCAGTGCACACAAGAATATTAGGAAAGGTTTCATTTCAACTCAGCAGACAAGTGTACAATTATGCCCCGGTAATTCAAATGACGCAGCATTCATTTCAAAGGAAAAATGCAGTGAGTGAGGGAGATGAGTGGGCGTACATTCTTTGTGCTGGTTACGACAGGAAGAGGAAGTATAGAAGGCATAAAAGAGAAGCTCGAAATGCTTCTGAGCAATAGCTAGGACAAGGTCATCCACATGCTCGCTCTCTCATTCACGTAAGCCTTTAATCAGACGAAGCCTCCTAACTTCAATCGAACTATGGGATTCCTCAACGGCCTACTCATGACGAGGCTCTCAGACCATCTGACCTCCAGTTTGGCTGCTAATAGAGAATAACTAAGGAGAGGTCATGATCTGGGTTAAAGACTGACCCTGGGCTCTCAAACCCTGGAGGAAGGTCCACAATGCTTCCCTTCTTCACAGGCATTCTCTGGGCTCTCTGCCAGTTGATCATAATTCTTGTACTTCCAGAGTTTAGCAGGGCACGCCTGCCCTTGGGCCAGCAGTGGCAGGATGGGCCAAAGCTCTGTTGGAGCAGTAGGTAACCCTGACTCGGGTCATTTCCCTCTGATCTCAGTAGGCATAGAGCTCAGAGCAGGAAACCTTTGATGAGAAACTGAGCAAAGCCCCTAGAGAAAGGCACAGCAGCTCCAGCCAATGAATTGCTTTATTATGATGACCTGGCCTCAGCGGTCAAAGAGCAAAATGTGACACACTCCGATACAGCTTCAGAAGGGCTCAGATGTGTTTGGAATATATTGCGGATCCATGTTACTACAGTTTTGGGCTTAGATTTATTCACAGGAGCACTATCGTAGTGCAAAGAGTTTTAGATGATGGATATATTATTTTACAGTTTGTTTAGTGACCTAAGCAACACTTGGTGACATGTCTGTTATTTTTATTGTATTTTATTAAATTGATCTTTTATAAGCATTAAATAAGTTCATCTCAGTGCCCAGATGATTAAATTAACCAGATGGAGAAATACATTGATAAGCCAGAAACACACCATATACACTGATCAGCTACAACATTAAAACCACTGATGAGAAAATCAGGGGGTCACCATCATCTTGGCAATATCTAAAAGTTTTCATGTCAGTCCCTGGTTGTTGAGATATTTGGCTCAAAGTTGTGGATAAACCAATAATCCCACATTATGCTATGAGTTTGGCCCTTTTTTTCTTTTTTCTTTTTTTACGCCTAGGGGCAAAAATAGACATTTTATGTCAAATCTCAAATAATAACAATCGAGGCACACTGTCTTGATCTTCTTATATAATTTTTTTTAAAATTTCCAGTTGTAAATGGGCATCTACAGGGTGATGATGCACTCATGTTAACACATATAGTTAACATTGCAGAGTTATCAGCTGAAGTTGAAATAGAGCTGAGCAGGACACATCCCAACATTATTTAAGCAAGTGTTAGCATTCATGTTACTATCATAGCTAAAATACCTTAACAGATGTGTGAATATTCCTGTGACATTTGACAATGGTATAAACAATAGTGCATTCTATTTTTGTGTAAACCATCCCTAATTAAACAGAACTGGGTAACAATATTGTCGTTACAGTCCTGGTGATTTTCTTTTGGGTTGAAGTCTAAATCCTTTTTGGGGGTGCCTAACGTGTTGTTTTTTTCTGTTTTTTGGGGTGGGGGTTTTTGTATGCTGGAAAATCCCTGCAAAGTAATCCTGGTCCAGATATCCTTCTGGATCCGTGGACTCAATTCATGCATGGAGTAGAGGGAATTTTCAGCCTTCATGGAGGTATGCAGTCACAGGCTGATCTTGTTCCCTCAAGCCTCAACAGTTGTGTTGATAAAAGAGAAGGACAAGCTTTTACAAAACTTTAAGTCCCTTAAAAACAATCCCTCTTCATTGCTTTGGGGATATATTATATTTTAAGTTATTTGTCATTAACCTTTACAGAACATTGTAGACTGTTTGGCCCATACAGTCCCTGTAATTTACTGCTTTTTATGTTTGCAGTTCTGATAAGTTATTTTCGGGCTTTATAGTTCCATTTGTTCCATGTGGGTCAACTGAGGGGATCCATCTTTCATCCACTCTGATGGAAGTTGTTTTGTCTGGTAGCAGCCACGGTGCAGGGTGTGAATGCCATCGACCAACAGCTGATTCCTAATTGCCTTCAACCTCATAAGCAGTTGTATCTTAGTGCAAATTGATGTTGTCCACCCTCCGAACAGCTGAGCCAAACAAAAATGACGAATAGCAACGCTTCGCTTTCAGTCACTCTTTTTCTCTGAGGTATGGAATATTAGGACAAATAAACTTGTTGACAAACCTGGCACAGTCCTATCTGTAATTCACCACCAGCATAATTTAATCAAATCAAATCAAATTATTTTGAATAAAAATCATTGTGTTTGTAAGCATAACTTGGCCAGAAAGCTAATAATTTTCTCAAAAGAACACTTTTTGCTCATTTATAGAGTCAAAAATAATCCTTCTTTCTCTCATTCTGGGTCTTGGGGCAGCCTTTCAGTTCATCAACTGTCTGAAACAAAAAGCTTTAGTTCCTCCCTCTTTAAGCCAAATTTCTCCAGATTAGCTGAACCTCACAAACAAGAGGTTTGACCAGCAGGTGGGTGGGACATATTTGTCTGAGATATTAGGGTTATCCCTTCTCTATCACCTTTTACTAAGTAGAAAAACTGAGATTTAAGAGCTGAGCTTTTGGCTCAGAGGGATTACTGCACATGTTTCATATGAACATCAAGCAATGAAACAGCAGAAAGCATAACTGGTGCACTTTAAAGCATCTCTGGCTAATAATTCTATATAAACAGCTGGTGATTGATACTTGATGCTACGGTTGCTGCCTTTTGGAGCATTATTATTTACAGCCCGTCCCAACAAGTTCTGTTCAAGAGGGAAACTGAGTCTTTACTGTAAAACATGGATTTTGTGTGAATGAAACGGGCTGTGTGTGTGTGTGTGTGTGTGTGTGTGTGTGTGTGTGTGTGTGTGTGTGTGTGTCCTGGAGCCTGTTTATGGTGTGAAGTTGTGTGCTTCAGAACACACCATTTCTCCCCAGCTGTGCGCTTTGTCTGATCATCCGTTTCTGCCTCACTAACCTCTTGTTCTCCTCTCTGCTGAGGCTCCTTACCCCGGGGCTATTTTTCTCCCATCCTCTCTCTAAGAGAATAAGGAATTCCAGTGGCAAAAGCAATCAGTGGGCTCCACTTCGAAGCAGTCCCCAGCTGAATTCACTGTCAGATTAAAAGTGATTTCTTCGCTCTCTTTTCTGCATCTTTTCTTCTAACCCGGCCCCTCACGTGGCATCACTTTTCTGCTCTACACCTCTCACTGGCTTTGCTTTCTTCCCTGCAAGAGCTCCCTCTTCCTCTCTGATTTTCATCTCCTTTTCTTGTGCCACCTTTTCTGCTGCCTCCTCTTTCCTGCTTTATGTTGCCCCTCAGACCCGTTTCTTCGGGGCCGACCTGCCACTGTTAATTTTGGCCAGCGTACCATCTAACTTTAGAAACTGCGCTGTATGCATTTTGCTGTATGGAGTATCCTTTTTCACCTGACTTTTCAGATGGGACCCCCCCCCCCCTTTCTTTTGTTCTAAGGAAGGCTGGAGGATTGTGTGTAAAAGTGCAACTACTGAAATAATCCATTATCTTTTCATTAGCAGAGGAGCAGACAGACAGTGATGTATGCAGAGGAAAGACAGGGCTTCAAAGCAAAACAAATGCTGCTCCTTTATTATTGAAGCATATGCACTGAAGCTATCACACAGCAGTCTAAAGACACCTTACTTAAAGGCAAAGGAAACAAGTGTGAAGGAAAATTGGTTTAATTTGACACCACATTAACTGTGATGTTATATTTATGCTGAAGAACCTCTGGGATTTTTTTGAACCTGACACAGAGTGTGAAATCTAAACTGAAACATAAGAAGAATAATTTCTAAGACAGAAAGCAGGGACATTTGCACAAGCATTCTCTTTACTTGGTGAAAGTTCTAAACAAAGAACAGAGAAAATTTATGGATGAAGTACGTGGAAACCTTGAGTTTAATACAACTGTAGATGTGAACTGTCCTTGAGCTGCTTCATTTTCATGTTCTTAGTGTTTTTCCCTTTATGCTGTATCGCCTGTTTGTGTTACGTTGTGCATTCATGTGATGTCAAATAATTGGAAAACTGAGTTGCCAGCATAAACTATATAAAATATATACTTTTATGTACATATAGCCACTGTGATGTTACCCATCGGTCTTTGACTCCACATTCACCAAGTTTTGTCTCAACCAAGTTGGTTCTTTGTTTCTAAAATTGACCATTTTGGATGAGAGATTGGAGTGCTAACTTAGCAGCTAGCTTTATTGGACTGTACATGAACATCACGCAGACACAGATCCCTGCTGATTACTGCTCAGTATATTCAAATCTGTTTATTTATATAGCATTTAAACATAAAAGACATAAAAGTGCTGCACAGTAAGTAAAACAATGAATACAATTACAGGCTGATAATAATATCCATTCATCCATCCATCCATCCTCTTCCGCTTATCCAGGGTCGGGTCGCGGGGGCAGTAGCCCAAGCAGAGAAGCCCGAACCTCAGCCAGCCGAGAGACATGGTCTCTCCAGCGTGTTCTGGGTTTGCCGCGGGGTACCCTCTGTGAATTGTTACCTTATCGTGGTGGAGGGGTTTGTGTGTCCCAGGGATCCCTGGGGCTATGTTGTCTGGGGGCTTTTGCCCGCTGGTAGGGTCTCCCATGGCAAATTGGTCCTGAGTGAGGAACCAGACAAATAGTGATTCAGAAGACCCCTATGAGAAGACCATCAAGGGAACAGTTTACCCTGCCCGGGATAGGGTTACCAGGGCCCCGCCCTGGAGCCAGGCCTGGGGTGGGTGCCCGAGGGCGAACGTCTAGGAGGCAGCAGAAAAGGTGGCACAAGAAAAGGAGAGGAAAATCAGAGGGGAAGAGGGAGCTATTGCAGAGAAGAAAGCAAAGCCAGTGAGAGGTGTTGCCGGGCACAGCCCAAAAAAGGGACATGGGCCCATCTTTCTGCAGGCCCACCACCCGCAGGAGGCACCGTAGGGGTCGGGTGCAATGTGTGCCAGGCGGCAGCCAGGAGCGGAGGCCCTGGTTGACCGATCCCCGGCTACCAAGACTGGCTGATGATGATAATAATACTACAAAATAATAATAATAAAAAAAAAAGGTTAAATAAAAAAGCAGTCAAGTGGCCCTTAATAGTACAAACTTTAAACAGGTGAATTAAAAAATATTCTCCTCCAACACTCTTTGGTCTCTCATATAAACATGTTTAGTTCTGTAAAGTTGGACCTTTTAACATAAGAGTCTATGGGTCCTGAGCTTGGTGCATTTAACAGATGAAGATTAAGCAAAGGAACTGAAAGAAAACTGAGAAAATAGTTGATGTGCGCAAATAGTGAAGTAGACTGTACATAACCCTGAAAACCAGTCAGGTTACAGGAATTACATGGTAGAAATGGTTTTCAACATGGATTAAATACAGTTTTGTTTCCACAGTGGGAATTAAAAGCACATGAATTCAATGAAACTGGATGACTACTGGACTACTAACCAGCTCCTGGATTGTGACCATCTGAGGAGCACTTAACTTCAGGGTTAGGCTGTTTAAATTCACTTCCTGTTTTTTGGTAGTGACTTTCTTTGGGCCATTTTTTTCTCTTTTCTTTGCCTTTGTTTTTCTTTCTTTGTGATTGTGTTCCTCTTCCTCATTAGTTTTACTTGTGTCCAATCAGTTCTCTGATTGTTTCTCAGTCCCTCTGTATTCTTTGCCTGTTTGTTCCTTAATTCTTCAACCTCCTTGTGGTTGTTCAACTGCTTCCCTTTTGTATCATGACAAGTAAGTTTTGGATTAAAGTCACTGATTGTTCCTGTCGCTCACTTGATCCTATGTCTTGATTTGGGCCCTTTTAGTGGAAAAAACATCATGACCGCTTTAAAAAAATAAATTCTATCTAGTCTGTTTGGCATGTCTCATAATATCATGGACTCTAATTTAACATTGTATTTAGTAAAATGTATTGAATTTATTTATTTTGCTGAAGGTAGAATAAAAATGAGAGCACACCCTGCTGGATTATATGCTGGACTTCCAAGTTGGTGAAGCTACAGGTCCATTTCTCTTCTTAATAAGTATTTACATATGTCCAACATCAACTGATGTATTTATGAAAATGGCCAACTTTTCAGACCTGGAAGCTGCTGCTTGTTATGTCAGCAAAAACGCCTCTGACCCATCGGGGTATGTGCACATAACTTCTGAAGGCGTTCTGTGGGACACAAGTCTTGTGTGTTTTATGGTGGTGTGTTATTGATTTGGGGACCTATGTGTCGAAATGATATCTAAAGACATGCCATATATGTGTTGAAATGATATCTAAAGACATGCCATGATTCAAGATTTCCCATCAGAAAACTGCTCTGTACAGATGATGTGTTTTTAATATTGTGTCTGACTGGTGTATTTCTTTAATGTTTATGCAACATGGTAAAAAGCTTCCTGTCATCTCTTTCTTTCATTAGTATAAATAATCGCACTTATGTTCCATGATTGGGTTTCTGTATTCAATTTAAGATATTTGATATTTTTGTTTTGTGATGACATGTTCTGTAAGTGCGTTCAGAGTGTAGTGTAGTGTTTGGTCTCAACTTTTCTCAAGAACAGTCTGAGAAAACACACAAGAAATTAGATTTCATATGCAGTGTAGCCTCACTTTGATGGCCTGTCTTCAGGGAACACAGATCATGTGATATCAAAGAAGACACAACAAGTCGATTTAAACAGAAAAAGACGAGATAGTTTATTTGAAATGTACAAAAGCTATATACACACACGCACGCACACACACACATACCAAGCATAGTAAAAGTGGATGGTAGCATACACACAAACATTTAAAAGGCTACTTTCAGCAATTTCAGCAAATGTAATAAAACAGAGGAATTTGCAGACCTAGTTTGCCAATCCTGTCCAAAAACCAGATTTCATTATCAAAGTCTGAGTCCTTTCCTGGACTCTGCAGTTCATTGAGAACCCAGGGGAGAGACAGGGTGCAGTGGGTATAAATGTGTTAATTAGGGTTGGATCTCTACTGAGAACACACAGAGGTACTTGTATATTCTTTCAGAGAGTGCTCCTCATCAGATGTGCAGGGGTTCATGTGCCCTGATGGACTAACACTGATGCATATCCTTGTCCTTTTCAATCATTTACCCTTGTGAGATGGGACCATGGAGAATGAACGTCTCTGATCCAGAGGGCAAAGAAGGAAATCACATTTCACATCCTCACAATCTCAGATCATAATCAGAAAGCACTTCAAATCTGTGGATCACAATGCCTAACAACCATGCGTTTAAACTAGGGCTGTCAAATATGTTCACTTTGTAAACTACATTCAGTGAAATTTTATGACACACACACACGTCTTGGTAACATATTTCTGATGGTAAACATTTAGTACATGAAGACATGTTCGAGCAAACACAGCTTTTATTTCCTCTGCTGCAGGATGGTTATGTGCATATATGAACTACAACGGCAGTACCCCCCCTCCCCAAATATTGGCATTTATTAGGGAGCAGAAATATTCTGATATTTACTGAAATTTATTCGACTCCCGGACTCAATGAGTGCACGCACATGTAAGTAACGTGCTAGCTTTACCTGACAACATCTGCACCAAACCTCATTTTTATTTATTTTGTTTACATTTTGTGATTTCTGTGGTTGTCTTTGGCTTTGCATGTTTCTCCTGTTTGTACGGCAGCGTCTAACCTTGCTGCACTTCACATGCTTCTGTTATCCAGTCCTGTTTGTTAACATATTTATCACCTGTTTCCGTTGTTTAATGGTTGTCAGCAAACAGCTTTTACTGTGGCTACATTGCTATGACCATCTGGGAGTGTTAGTGTGTTACATCCACACAGATTCTGGTAAAGACAAAGGAAAATATACTTTATGACTTTATAATGATTATATAACCAGCTGATTTAAAAAAAAAAAAAAAAAGAAAAGAATTGAATGACTATTGAAAATCATGACCATCCCTGGCATGTAATATTTGTGTTTATGTTTGTTTTGCGCAGACTGTGTTAATAGGACCGCTGCTTAAAGCGTTAACTTGTTTGGGCATTCAGTGATTTTAAGCGAGTTCTGTCTGCACCATTGTAGTCAAAAAACATTATTTCCAGATGCTGTAATTTGTATTTGGTGCTATGGTAGCTCAACATACGTTCCCATATATGCGCATTCATGGATGTGAGCAGCAAGAGGCATCAAGCTCAGACAAAGCATTAGAAGCAAGGAGCTGCGGCTGAGGTGGGTTAAAAGCAGCTTGCAGATGTGTTGCAAATGTAGAGGGTAAAGCTACTTAATCAGAACACCCTGTTTGAAGTTTGCCAGTTAGTCGTAGTAGAGAACCATAACATGGGCTGAAGACACTGTTCAGCCTGAATTAACTCCATGCTTTCATTATCGTGTTTTGCAGTTGCCTATTATCGTTTAGGTAAGTCAATTTGACTCGAGTCAATACAAAATGAATTTATCATTTATAAATTGTTTGACAGCTCTAGTTTAAACATTAAGTGTACAACATATCTTAGAGCAGGTACCATACAGTATCATCTACACACATAACAGTCTGTCTACATATTGTGTCCATTTCCTGATAATTCGGTTCTCACACTTGATGACCTCATCAAGGCACTATGTGAACTGCTATCAGTGCACCACTTTTTAAAGGCCTATTATGCTGGCAAATACTGAATGGCAATTGTTCTTGATGTGTTTATATACCCTGGGCTATCATAGACTTGTAGCTAAAAAGTATGGCTTTTAAACAAATGATAGAAAATGGTCCTTAACCCTATCTATATTTACTATTAACCTTTTAATGTAACATATAATCTGAAACAAATATTACAAGATAAGCATATTACTATGAACAGTGTAGAAAAAGTTTATGAAATGACCAGTTTTCCATTGTACAATCAGTGCTTTCTAGTATAGTCCTTATATTCCTGATAGGCATGGTAAGAATGGATGGATGATGAGGTGTTTGATTGCTCTCAGCTAATCATGTTGAGGAACTTGCTTTCCTCAGCCAGGGCTGTGAGCATAGAGTTCATGTCACCGATGGCCATGTTGCCAATCCCTGCCGGTACAGAAGCGAGGGTGACAGAGTTGCGGGGGGTGGTGAGACGTGAGGAACTCTGAGAGAGACTCTGCAGAAGGCCAGGGCTCAGGGTGCCTGACATTAGGCTTGAGTGGTCTCCATCATCGAGCATGGTGTCAAAGTCGATCTGGGCGTGCTCTGTGGCCCCAGATCCACTGGTGGAAGAATCCACTGTGCTGCTGGAGACCTGGTTGACTCCTGGTGAAGCCATGTTGGCTGCAGGAGTGTTGTTGCTGGAAGGAGCCTGACTGGCACATGGGGACATGGGTGCATCAAAACTGACAGAAGGTGGCTCAAACATGTGAATCTGACCTGTGTAGAACACACCAGAGTTTGGATTTTCAGAGTTGCTGTTGTGGGCCACTGACCCACTGGGCCTCTTTGGGCTTGCCTCAGAGGTATCATTACCTTGACTGGGGCTCACATCCGATGACTTGAGAAATCGACTTGGTTGTGTCATGCTAGACCCTCCGTGTGGTCTGGCAGTAGACCTGGGCTCTGTTGGAGGCCTAGGTTGTAACATTCCTCTGCCTCCATTTTGGACATTGTGCTGCTGTTGGGAGATAATGTAATTTTGCTGAGGATCCACTTGGTTGACATAAGAATACACATCAGTCTGTGTCCTTGATCTGTAACTTTGCATCTCTTGATCTGCCATACTGTTGCGCGTAGTTCTCATGCTAGTGCTTCCGGCTATAGAACTTGGGATTGCTTCTTGGCCAAATCCTTGCTGAGGACTCATTTGGTCACTAAAGTTCACGTTGTTGCATTGTCTCTGTTGTGGATGCTGCTGCAGAGAGATGTTCATCGGCCTCTGATTGCTGTGGTTTGCATACCCCTGCATAGATATATTCTGACTCAGAGGCACAACTTGCTGGTTGTTGCTCAAGCCCTGACCTTGTGCCTGGAAGGACCCAAAGTTCTGCCTCTGCTGTACAACAGCTAGGTTCCCCCTGAGAGGATGCTGCTGCTGTTTCGGAAGCTTGGCTGTGGTGTCCACTGTCCCTGAACTCACCTCATTCCACTGCACTGGCATGTTATTCTTGTTCATGTTTTCTGATGGTGCTGCAAAAGACTGCTGAGCGCTACCGGGACCCATCTGGCAGGACTGCGCATCCTGATTGGACTGAGCTATCAGGGTATCCACCATGGCCATCCTCCTCTGCGCAAAAAATGATGCTGGTGGAGCCATGCCTGTCTGGTAGCCCTGAGTCTGACTGGTGGAATTATAGTCGGCTTGTCCTAAGTTGTGAGTAGAGGGGCCAGAATTCTGTGACCTAAGGTACTGCACCACATCGTCTGGAAGCACCATATCATCCTCTCCACCCTGCTCACCCCCAACCATCATTCCATCTACTGCCATGTTCTCCATGGCTACATTCTCAGAAATACTTGGTGGTCTGGGGGCAAATGGGTAGCGTTGCAGGCTTCCATCAGAGCGAGTGTAGCCCTGTGTAGCCAATGTCTGGTGACGTTCTGCAGCTGGTGGAGCATTCATGGGGTTCATGCTGCTCATGCTGTTGTAGCGCTGGACCCTTGGAAGGGAGAGAGGGTCCAGTGTGGTACGGCGGACTGGATCACTTGCACGGCGTGGCAGGTTGGTGGGTACTTCGTGGGGCATCATGCTCTGCGTGCCATACGCAATATCACTGCACCGTCTTGGTACAGTTCCAGAGGGTGGCTGATAGAAGGGATGCAATGAGCCTTCCTGGGAGTCGCTGTAGAGTGCCATGCGAGTCCGTAGGCTCATTCGTTCCATGTTGGGAAGAGGAGTAGGTGGTGCTCCACCAATGGCAGCAGCATACTTTGCCTTTAGCCGATAATGTTGTGCTGGTGTAAGACTGAGAAGACTTGGAAGGCCTGCTCCTCCTCCTCCACTGACACCACCACCTCCGCAGTGGCTGGCCTCACTGGATCGACGAGACAGGTCAGTAGAGATTGGGTCATAGGAGTCAGCTGAACTGATATTATTGTGGCGATTAGCGCCAAACTGGGATGTCCCACTGGAGCGCCGACTGGAATAGCATGGTGAAATACCGGAGGAGCGACGACTTAGGGTGTAAGCAGAGCTGATGGTGCTAGTGGTGCTGTCACGGCGCTCATTCAGCTGGTTCAATAGTGTCACTTCACATGAAGACAGGTCATCCATGCGTTGGGCTGGGTACGTACCACTTAAGTTACTCATGATGGAGTTCTCCAGCAGGGACCCTGGCAGATAGAAATATTAGAATAAATATTATTACATTATAACACTACATATACACGTGAGTTTATAATTACATAGGAAGAATTTCTCAGTATCGTTATCTTTAGTCTTTATAGCTAATGTCCACCTTCATATAAACTGTACAGGGACTGAAACCTTTATAAATCACAGATTGTATTTGGGCTTAAAGGTAGAGCACTGTCCACTTTGTTACATGTACAAGGAGCTGTAGCTGTCTGCAAGGCTTTACCTCACCTAGTTAAACTCACTATCACTTTTGGAACAAATTATACGGCTGTTGTGTCAGCAGTTCGCAAAGTGGGGGGCGCAGTATGAATTTAGAAAAAAAAAAAAAGAGTGCTTGTACACTGCTAGCATAATGGACAGGTTTTTGACGGGGCTCCCACACAACGCAAAGCAGAAGATGAAGCATCGCCAAATATGCTTCCAAACAACTTCCTTCCAAGCAAAAGACTAGAAAATATGATGAAGTATATTTTGCCTTTGGCTTCACCTGCACAATGGTGGTTTTAAGGTATGTATAACCGACAGTTTCCCCTGCGTGGGGAGCATGCGCTGGGCTGTCCAAGTCACGGACCAACAGTATCCCATAGTTGTTTATATTTTTAAACCCAAGCCGCAAGATTATATTGTAAAAAGAAAGGGGGGCCTAGCAAAAAAACGTTTGCTAGGAACCACTGGTGTAGTTAATTGTACTGACAGATTATCCAAGAAGTCTGTGCTCCTGTTTGGGTAGTAAAATTCTGTGATTTTATTGGAATGTTACTGGGCATTGATTAGCGTGTTTCGGTGTGATAGGCAAGTCTTTGGATGTTCCTTACAACTGCCAGCATTAGCTTACTGCTCCAATCTTTAATGATCACTTATTTAAAAAAAACTAAGCAGCACATATAGCTAAAGCTTAGACTTCAAGATGGGTATAAATGGTTCATTCTATCTCCATTTTCACAGTCTATGACAGTAAAGCCCAATGTGAGATGTTTCTTCAACTTGTAGTCCTTACCAACTGCAGGTATGGGAGGCAGCTTCATGCTACTGCGTTGGCCCTGCAGTGGCTGTGGCGCAGAGTTAACCCAGGGGCAGGGGTCCCTCACCGTCTTCAGCCTTTCCTTCTTGATGTTTTCCAGCTTGATGGTGATTGCACCACCGTGACCCGTGGCTTTCCTCAACTGAAGCCCCATCCCAGCCTGCTGGCCCCCAGTGGAAACAGTGGAGTCAACCATGGGGCACTCGTCCTGTGCGCTGAGGTCCCCGAAGCTGCCCCCGCTGTGCACGGCCATCTCTACCCCACTGTCGTTGTTGTTGGCGCTGCTGAGAGGCGATGGCTCGCTGCTACATGACGAGTGGCCACCAGGACTGGACTGATACGTCTGGAGGAGGATGGACAAAAGTGTCACGAATCAAAATTCAAGAGGTTAGTAGATCATTTAAATATTCACTTTGCTGTTTGAGTAAATGAAAAAGAAAATGCAAACGATTAAAAAGTGAAATTAAAAATGAATATAAATGAAAGAAAATTTTTTAAAAAAGCACAGCCTTGTGCCAAGTTCAAAAAAATCCATTAGATATTCTTCAATATTAAATAATTACCACAGTTAAAAAATTCTGATTGTGATGAGTTTTGTAATAACTAATGTAGCCCTATAGCTTCATACCCTCGTGAATTATAAAGGAGGTTGATTTATTTAAGGAAAACAAGTGGATAATAGAAAAGTTCTGTGAGCAGCACACATGCTACACCAGTCCCAGCCTTTCAGTATTAATGTGACAGTGACTTTTATCGTTGGCTGCATATTGATCTCCTGGACATCAAAATCCAGTGTAATGGCAGCGTAAGACTGTCTCACATGCAAAGGAGCAAGAAAATGTATGAACATGGATGATGATGCAATCCAGATACATTTCCACCAAAAAAAAAAAAGACACTGAAACAGGCTGTGTGCTCACCTCAGTGAAGTCTGTCCATTAGCAGGGTTTCAAAGGAAAGAGAGAAGCAGGTTCAGACAACAAAGAGTGAGTTTGAAAGGACGCATGCAGTTCCAGCAGGGAACCTTTCACTAACAATGTTAGTAAAAATGTAAGATAACTTGTTCCCCAGTTTTAAAGCTCACCCAGAGCCATCGCGTTGTGTAAGCAATCAACTGGACTCACCATAGAGTTCTCTGTCTTAATAGATTTGACTTGTAGGCAGTCTTCCCCTCCTCTAGAGGTGCTGTTGGCCTCCACCTTTCCATCTATGGCTCTTGCACCATGCTTGGAGTTTGCCTCGTTCTCCCCATTGCCTTTGGGTGGCTGTAGCCTTGGGGGAGCGTCACTTCGTTGTTTCTTGGTTACATGAGCTTCAGGTCCGTGGACCGTCTTGACGTGCTTCCTGAGAGAGCTTGGGTCCGTGTAGCGCTTGGTACAGCCCGGGATTTTACACACATATGGTTTCTGCCGAGATGGATTCAACATGATTCTTACTGTGGCAAATGTAAATCTTAACTGACCTTTCCAGCTGCTCAGATGAGATCCATGTGTGTGTGCCTGAACATACCTCATTTGAGTGTGTGCGGTTCTGGTGCTTCGCTCGGTCTGAGGCATTTGAGAAGGCCTTGTTGCATCCTTCATGCTCACATACATAAGGTTTCTCCCCAGTGTGGGACCTGAGATGGGTCTTGAGATTCTCCAGGCGGGAGTAAGCTTTAGAGCAGCCCTCAAACTGCAGAGGGACAGACAATGGGACAGACGGACAACGAGATTGATGCTTGAGTGCTGTTGTTTTGTCTGCAGCTGGCCAGAGAAAAGAGCCGGAACACAACAACAAAAACAACACGAAAAAGCTCTTTTTGTTCCAGTTTTTAAATGTAATTTACTCTTGGACTCTTTCCCACCTACTGTGGTGTGCCACACAAAAGCAAAGCTCTGCTACACTTTGGTTTAAAAAAAAAAAAAAAAAGGGCTATTACACAAAATATCCAAACTAAGTGTGAGGTGTGGTAGAGCTCTTTGTCTGGTGCGCTTTGTGAGACAAAGAGAAGTCTGTGTTTAGCCTTTGTATTCACTTATACTGTACAAGCTATAATTTGGTATTCCTTCTGAGCAGTCATTGTGAGTGTAATTGGCTCTGAAATTAAAAGAGAATCAAATTAGAGCAGCCCAGAAAGGGGATGAAAAAGTCCGAAGACTCATCCTTAAAAAGAAAAGACTAAAGGGGAGTTAGGAGAAGATGCATGTGGGATTTGTGTGCACTATATACAGCTTGGTCTTAATAAGGACCCATGGCCCCCTGCTTGTCTGCAAATTTTAATTACACACCCACACTGTCAATCAGCTTTCTTAACTTTATCCTTCACAAGTCATCTGTTTTAATACATTCATGAGAGCCCGCGAGTGAGCTTTGAAGCCAAGCAAACAGGCCCCTCAATTTGATCTTCACACAGCAAATGAAGGCTTCAATGAAAGCCCATGATTTATCAAACACGGGAAATATAGTGGTGGTACGCACAAAGAAAATCGCATCAACTTTTCTTGTAAGGCAGTATTTTCTACATGCGAAAGTGAAGCACTAAAGGGCTGACATTCTTTGACTGCTAAAGCGGCTGAATAAATTCCTACTTCTACTAGTTGGTTAACATGTTAACAAGAAGGTTAAAGAGCCTCTCCAGTGTTTTTACACAGATCAATTTAATGTGGGAATTAAAGTCAGTGTTTATAACTAGTTATATCACGTCTGCTGTGGCTCTGCAGGAACTTTAGTGAATCTGAGACTTAGATTAACCACTCCCACACCCGCCTGCACAGTGTGCCTAACAAGCCGGGCCCAAGTTTACTTAAGTTTGTCGCAACATCTCAACTCCTCTCCTTTGTGTCTGCCTTCTGTTTTTCATGCAAACACAGTGTTAAAAAGCATACTTGCAGATCACACAGATCTGCAAGTACAGAGGTTTATGGGTTTGGAAACAAGGTGGCTGCCATAACCTACGCCACATATGTTATGAAAGGAGTTCTTCTTCCCCCCCCTGTTGCCTTTTGCTGCTTGTAGTGGATCGTTAGGTTTTCTCTGTAAGACTTTAGGTTCTTTAATTTCCATAGTTTTAGTTTCCGTAAAGAGGCGACTACTGTTATGACTTTGTGACATATAAATAAATCTGAATTGAAATGTAACTAAAATAAATCAAGTCTAATAATGTATATGTGATGTCACCAACCATGACAAATAGCTTGCATTACAATCCGGGCTGCAAAATGGTGCTGGTTGCATTATGGGAGAAGATGGCTTGTGAGACCAGTCAGCAGGTTACCAAGAATACCATGGGCTTACCGTGCACTTATGGGGCTTCTCCCCTGTGTGTCGCCTCATATGGACCACCAGCATGTACTGTGCCTTGAAGGGCTTTTGCTCCCGTGAACACTCCTCCCAGCGACATACAAACTCCTTCTTCTCACCGTGGATGTGGTCGTTGTTGATATGCTGTAGATACAGATTGATTCCAGTCAATTGTTACAGTTCTATGATACTTTCCCCTAAAGATGAAAACAATTTAACAAGATGCTAAAGAAGAGTCAGCAAATTCTTGTCTTTTTCCCACCAGAATAGGCTCCCGCTCCCATGTGTCCATGCATGCTTGACTCACTGACATCACTCTGCAATCCATTATAGCTGACAGTTATTATGCCTTTGTCAATAGGAGACAAAAGCTACAAAGGCTGTGTGTGTGTGTGTGTGTTTATTCAGGCTGTGTTTGTGTTCACATTTCTCTCGGAAAAGGAACTTTAGTGGATCCTCGTAAAAAGTGATCAAGAAGATGATTTGCGACTGTATTCCTTCATTTTCATGCATCAGAAAGTCAAGGGAAACTGTTTCTGTCTGACTTTTTAAGTTGCACTTTAAATATGCAGAAAGTCTTCAGATAAATTAGACGGTACTCAGCTTAAATTATCAAAGGCATGAAGAGAATAAAAAGAAAGGGATGCTGGAGTCCAACATACATACAGCCTAGAGCACCTTCAAGGCAAAATGTCCTCAGCTACAACACATTTAGTCAAACGACTTCTGCTGCAGTCAAACATGATTTCTCTGAACAGACACATTTCCAAACACTTGTCCCATCCACCGCATTCAAATATCCACACACCCAGAGGAACCACCTCATTTCCTGAGGACATCCAAGCCTACAATGCTCCACTTATGTGGCCACTTCTTCACCAGCAAAAAAGGTCTGTGGTTAGCAATTCTACTGAGGGCTATTCTGGGAGGAAGGAGGAAAAGGGAGGAGGAATGGAAAAAAGTGTGTGGCCCACGCAGAGGTCTCTATTTTCAGGTTACACACTACTGTGAATCGGTAATTTGGAGGCTCTTGAAACAGGATTACTCTGGTCAAACAGAAACCACAAGAAACCCACAGGTGTTTGTGTGTGTGTTTGTTTTGGTCTCTTTTTGCTGATGATGTTTGAACCTCATGTAAAACCCCAGATGTGCTCAGAGAGGTGGTGTTAGAGATCACACACCCAAGTATTTTATACTTCATAGAAAGCAGAAACATAAAGGCTTTGGCAGTGTTTATCAGCACAGTCCTCTACTATCACAGAGTTTGTAAAGTTCTTAAAGGTAACTCTGGTTCTGACTTGTAGCAGCTCATAGCAACCTGTCCACCCCTTCCCATTGGTCTGTAGGTCTATGGACTTGACATATGACCCTCCTACTGCTACTCTGAGGTGACTCAGTCAGAAAGTGGAGAGCAGAAAGAGAAGTTGGCCTGGAAAAAGCGGAGGTGCATAACCCTAGATTGCTGGCATGACGATAGATTTATAGCCGGCCCTCTGGGCATCGGGGGTTGGGGGTGTTGCTGGGAGTAAGAGGTTAGGGGTTAGGGGTCTCTGGGCTTGTGAAGGGGTGGGCACAGCTTCAGGGCTTGGGCTTGAATTTGGCGAGCGCCAGCAGGCTCATTAACATTACGCGTGTCAACCCAACAGAAAGAGACCGGTCACTACTCAGCTTTCTGAGTGGACTCAGTCAGCATGGATTTAATTAGGAGAAGAAGAGGAACTGAACTTTTAAGCTTTTACACAGCAACAGTAGTCTATCCACTGTCACTGCAAACAAAACAGCAGACACTGACAACATAATTATCAACACAATATATAACCCTAACAACAACCAGGCATGAAGGAGGTTTTTATGTATTTCTTTAAGGGAATTTCTAGTTTAGCAGTTTTGGTGATTTCCGACGTTAACTGAGTATATTTTGCAACTCTTTTTCAACCATTTTAGAATATCTTTTAAATTCATAAACAAGCCCCATGCTTTTATTTTGGAAAAGTTGGTCATGGCTAACAAGGTCCCAAAAAGTTGATTCTTTACATCTATACAGTGCTTTAGTGGGAAAAACAGAATCAGCTTTTCAAGATTTCCTTACCCAGATGATTAAGCATGGGTCAAGACATGCTAACAAGGTCATTCTTATGGTGGTCCATGATGTCTTGTATTGGGACAGACTCCATCTTTGGGCACTCTAACCAGAACCTGCAGCAGGTGCAACTGGTTTTAACTAAGGCTACAGTGTCGGTCACTTCCTGAAGTCTATATTACTTATTACCGTAATTTCCGGACAAGCTTTGAACCCTGCAGCTTATTGTCCGGAGCGGCTTTTCTAAGGCTTTTTCGTGATTTTTGTGACATTGTAAGAGGATTTGTTTTGGTTGTTTCCGCCATTTTGCCTGGCGGAAAGGCATGTGATCAGACACGGAAAAGAGTGATATGTTGGTCACATGTCCGTCTGCCAGCCAAAGTAGTGCCGTACGAATTAGCGCGAAAAAGAGACTAGATTAGCAAGCTGGCTCTCCCTGGCCCTGTACCCATATCTGCAGCAGGTCTCCAAGGTGAACAGCCTCTGGCATGTTAGAACAAGGCAGCTATGGGAAGTCGGCAAGTCAGATCGGTAAGTTCGGGATAAGGATTGGCTCTAAGGGCTGGGTTGGTCGGGTGGCGGTGCGTGGCCCGCTTCGCGGGGCTCTTCTGAGGCTGTTGGAGCAGTCGCTCCATCGCTAATTTCAAGTTGTGTGGCTAATATTCAGGTGCGCTTTGTAGTCCGGAAAATACGGTAATCTATTCAAGAAAGCTTGCGCGTCCCCTTCCACTACTGCAGATATAATCTAATCCTGATGGAATTGCTGGATTTATATCCTCTCTCTGCTAGCTAGCTGTCCTTAAAAACAAACGAACAAACAAACATAAAAAAAAAATCCAGCTTAAAACTAAAAAAAAAAAAAAAGCCATACAGACTCACATGAACGAGTTGGTCCTGGGTATCGTACTCTTTGGAGCAGCCATCCCAGTGGCAGTTGGTTTCATAAATGGCCTCTGGTTCCTGTTTGCACTCATCTTTATCCAGATCTTCACTCAGGTCCAGGATCCCCCCACCGTGGTCCTGGAGACAAAGTGTACAATACTTCAGGTGTCAAATACGTGCATCCAATTTAAATGAGTGGAGTTAAAAGAAAAACAAAAAACTTTCAACATTAACTGGTCAATTAGAAGCATTCTGTACTATCTTGCTTTTCTCTTATCTTATCAACTTCTTTATTACAGAGTAAGAGTTGTAAAAAAACATGCCTCTTGTCACAGATTAAAGCTGCATTTTTATTCATTACTTATAATCAATTACAGACTAATTAGCAACCTAACTTTAAGGCACACCACTCTCCCACTGTAAGTAGCTTATTATTTTCTCACCTGAGATGATGGTGAAATGGGCAGTGGACCCTCTACTTCTGTCTTCACCTTTGACCTCTTCGTGGTCAGTGGGTTGACAGTGCTGCTGACTGCTGGATCTCCACTGGCGTTCTGAAAGACATGAAGGAACAGAGGCATGTGTTTTTAACTGGTTGTTATATCCTACATTTCTTTTTATTAAAGGAAAAGTAGTTAGAGTAATAGTTCTTAAAGGGACGGTACACCCAGAAATCATATTTACGTGTTTATCCTTGGGCCACTAGTTTTGCTCGTCAATCTAAATGACCAGTTTACATCAAGCTTTTGATGTTTTGATGTTTGCCTTCTCTTGAATGTAATGGAACTTACTTTGCGGTGCTCAAAAATAGATTAATAAATAAAATAAACTCAGCAGCAACGTTTCATTTCAGAAATCATGGCTTAAAAAAAACCCCAATCCCAAATCCTTGTTTTTACAGGTTTTGATTTTAAAATTTAGATTTTGTCTCTTTAAATATTCAACCGTCCCTTGACACTGGAAATATCTCATTCATAATTTATCAGTCAACCATTCCATTACTCGTAATACAAACCATCCCTAACCATTCATTCATTTGTGGACTATTAATCCTCCCACTCTCTCACCTTTTAATTAAACCAACCGCTGAGCACCAGACTCTACTGCTTTACACACCACAGGGAGCAGAAAAGGGGAGTCACAAAGTTACGCTGTGCTGCTGCAAAGAGATGTGACGAATCCTGGTTGCACCAGGCACCACGGTCCATAAGTCAGACCAGGACCCGCCGCCGAGACTAAACAGTTTAGACTGCTTTATGATCGCCAAAGCCGCAAGGAAATATGAAAGAAGAGGAGTTATTACCCTCGCTACAGATTGGGGGAGGAGGCAGGGTGGGGGCTAGGGGAGTATGTGAGTGTATGTGGGGGCGACGAGAGGGCTTTGATCTGCCGACTGATTCTGAAAAGACAAAGACTATGAAGGCCTGTTAAAGCTCTAATGGAGAAGAAAAGAAAGGATAGATATGAGTGTGTGTGTGTTTATTGAGGTTCGTTGGAGGCGGTCCAACAATGGAGAGGGGGGTCTTCTAATCCCACCCAGACACTACAGTGCAGTTCTGGGGGCCTCAATGATTCATTCAGTTGGCTGGAAACCAAGAGGGAAATATGGTTCTGATCACTACAGAAATAAAGCTGTGTGTGTGAGTGTGTGCAGAAAGGTGCAAATATACAGTACACTCCAGCACACTTGGATCCAGCAGACACAGTGCTGAAACAAGCTGGAGGCAGTGGCGTGTAGTGTGAGATGGAGTGATTCACCAAGTGGGAAGTTTACATTACGAGGGGCTGCGGTGTTGACAGTGGGCTGATAAAGTGAAGCAGAGGAGACAGTGGGAAGTAAGACAGATGGAACTGGCAAGGAGCCTCAAACATTTTTCTGACCTGAGACATCATTTATAAAAATACTTCATGATAACTCATGCAATTAGGCTTTGTTCCAGCTCCTCAAATCTATGTCTCGGTTCACTATCTTCCTTTTAGGACTACTTTTTGGAGTTTTATAACTTCTAAAATTATCTAAAAAAACCCCCCAAAAGAATGTGAAGAAACAGCATTTTGGACATTATGTCCAAGATGTCTGCGTATCGTGTTGCAGAGATATCGACTTGTGTTTGGTTTATTTTACTTGTTATGGTTTCTATGTTTGTTTGTTTTTTACATTTTATTTTCATGTGTAATTAAAAAGTGAATCTGTTACATTTGAAGAAGTTAGTCTTTTTAAAGTATTGTTTTACAATGTCTCTTAACTTGATCTACGGTCAAGTTCAAGAGACACTTAAACTCTTTGCAATGTTTTATGTATCAGGACAAAATAAAAATAATCATTTAAGACCTTATTAGGTCTTAAAATGATTTAAAGACAACATTAGATGAACAAAAACACGTGAAAAGTGAGACCGTGTCATTAGTAACAGAAAGCTAAACGTAAAAGCAGTGTGTGAAAAAATAAGTACAGCTTTGAAATTGATGGAGCTTTGCGATTTTCTCCTGGAAAACCTTCCAAAGAAGCCATGTTTGTTCAGTCTTTTACTAATTGTACTGTCATGAACATTAGCATGTCAACTGAGGCCAGTAGAGTCTGAGGTGTAGCTTTTGGCTTTTTGTAGTTTTGTGAAAACTGGCAACTGTCTAGGTGATCATGTTCGCTGAATGTTATAAAGGTTTTGCCTGTTGGAGCACCAGAAGTCACCAAACTTACATATCCATGTAATGGAATCTGAGGTACAACTTTAAAATATGTAGACATGAATGTTACCTGGTTTGCTTCAGAGTTGGTGCTGTTGTGGGAGGACATAGGTGATGCAGTGAGGGGGTGCTGGCGAGCAGAGAACGAAGACGGTGACTGTTGAATGAGAGGAGGCGTGTGGCCAAAGGCGTTGAGACTCCTTTGCTGGGACAACAGCTGCTGATAGGCAACGGGGTTGATGGGATGGGGGAAGCTAAATGTGGGGCTGAGTAAAAGGGTGAGAGGGGAAAAAAGATCTTTTAAGGCTAACATAGATGGAGACTTTTGTCTACTAACATTAAAGCAACTGGAATCATTGTCAATTGCACATGCATGCTCATTTAAAGCAAGGACCAGAACATTTGAAGGCTAACATCCTCATAAAGACCAAGTCAACCACTACAGGAGTGTTTTTTTTTTTGTGTGTGTGTTTTCAGTCCAAATCCCTGACAAGCCCCCACTTACACTGCACCTTTACTTCCAGTGCCAGCTTACACCTTAAGTGATGGTTGTAAAATGCTCACTGATGTGTTTTTAATAGTTTTTGGACAACAATGTGCCATCTTTTCTCGAAAGCAATTCAGCTTAACTGGAAGCCACTCTGCATGTCTACTGGTTTGTTGCAACAGTATGAGTACAATGAACTTCCTCCATTTGTTTTTAATAATTGTTAATAGAAAATATGTACATTTACTAGGTACCCAAAAAAGGAACTTGACTATAATGGATATTTCAAGAAAAAGGTGGTGATCTTTAAAAGTGTGACTAATTAATAACTGTGGTAGATCTGAATCAAGAGACGCCTGCAGTCTACAATAGCTGAAAAATATAAATATGCCTGTAAGCGTTCATACAGTATTCTTGTATGAACTGCAATTATACCTGATTCCTCCAACTGACAGGTGCCCGTAGGAGCTGCTAGCGGCTGAACTGGAGCGTGAATTGTTGATGTAGGCCACCAGGGAGTTGGGTGAGGTACGAATCATGGTCTGCAGGTCAATGCTAGCATCTGACAGTGGCGAGATGGACAGCGCCCTTTTTCTGCTGAGCCGTGGTGTCAACCTTGGGCTGGAAAAACGGGATACTGGAGACAGACAAGAGACACAAATGGAGAAATGTCACCAATTTTACCTTTCGATATTTGAGTTTTTGCCACCAATAAATTAACTGCTTGTGAAATGGACAGCAAAAGTATGAGGAAATAACAAAAGTGCCTCCTAATATCTACTGGCTTGTAAAGTGACTGGATCCACATAGACTCCAATGTTAAAATTTCTGGCTTTACAGCAAAAATTAACATCTTTACAGTTTAAAAAAAAAAAAGATTTTGGTATTTTTAGTACTGATATATTAAATGTATTGCTTAAAGTTTGCATTATTAAAGGTGTGCCCTCTTTGACTGACAGGTAATGGAGACTCAGGCGGCTGTAGCTGACCAATACTATGAGTTCTGTGTGGTTAATGATACTAACAGACCATCCAAAAAATGTTACAGAGCACTGAATACACCCACGCTAGCTAGCGGTTTCTAATACTCCACCCATGTCGTCCCAATATGTTCACTTCTAGCTCCAAACCCCCCATCTTTGATTGATTAATAACAATGGTTTTTGGGATTTCACATTGAATGCCATTAATGTGTAAATTCCTTGTGTAAAAACTATGTGCAGCCTCAATAGAAACCAGAAGTTATCTTGGACCATGTTCAAGGAAATGCTGAGCCGAGGGCATTCTAGTGGAGGTCACAGCCATGCTAAGCTAAACCATATCTCCTGCATCTCTCTCACACACAGCTACCCTATTTAACATTCGCATCCTCTTATGCATAATGAATCGGGGCCTAATCATTCTCAGTAATTACTCTGATAGGAATCTCTTTCAGCCGCTGTACTCGGGCAAGTTAAATGGAGGCAATTTGAACAAATTGATTTCAGAATCCCATTAAAAAAGAACAAGGCTGACTCACAAAGGTAGAGTTCATGGCCTCCTGCTAGACCTACTTCTTCTGCTGTTTTCTCATTCTTGTCAAAAAGAACATAAGAAAATGACGGGGTTCACTACTTTCCCATGAACTTAAAGAAGGCAATTTGTTTTTCCACACATACTGACGGTCCATCGTTTATGTGTATTTATCTCTTTTAAATTTCTGAGGCATGCAACTCCCACTCCCACATTAAACGGAGACAAATCGCTGGTGGGGACCAACAGGTGCTGGTCTCAGTGTGAGGGGACGGAGAACTGAGTTGGTGTGTTCAATTACAACTTACAACGGGCATCATCAGAGGTGTGAGAGGCAGGAAACTCATAATAGACCCATCACGGCTCACCTAAGCACGTGCATAGTGACCTAACACACACACACATTTCCTGCATGTCAGCTACACTGCTGCCAATATGTTGCCAATCCCGACTCTTTGCTGGTACACCTCACAACCCCTCCAGCCAAATTAATCCAGGCACCGCCATAATCACAGCACCAGACCTGCAGCCATAAAGAAGGGGCTTACTTCCAAAGCTATTATGTTTGGGAGGTGGCATGTCGTAAAGCAGAGGCATATGCACTCAGTTAAAAGGCTCCCGGGAGCTTCAGTTTGCAGACAACTGAAGTTGGGGGCCTGGAAAAGGAGAAAAAAGGCTGGTGGAGATGATATAGACATGTATCAAAGAGTTGGCAAAAACAACAAACGCTGCTCAGGAATGTGACTCCGTAGGGTTAATAAATAAACATGTCATCTTCTCCCAGCCACACGGAGGGGTGGGAGTGGAGCAAAGGAGGGAGGCGGGAGGATTGAAGCAAAACTGGGATCATCAGCGGGGACTGTTTTTTTTTTTGTTTTTATATATATATAAAGGTGAGCTTGCACCCTTGCCAACAGATTTAATGGGAGATACGTGTATTAATATTCCCCTTTATGAAGCAGGAAACAGGCCTCACAGCCTGGTGCCCTGGTAGGCTGGCGCCTGCCTCACCCTTCTGGGCACTGTGCCTACAGTGCCGCCATCTACCCCCATCCTTAAACTGCCGCCTTCAATCTGTACATCTAATTCAGCTCAAAAGAATTCTCATTGCCTCCAGCAACAAATTTTCGACAATGTTCGGTCAGCAAGCTGGTGTTTAGCTCAGTGATCTTTCCTAATTTTACCTGGAACAACTTTCGTTCACTCTGAAACTCTCACCACTTGGTAAAGGAGCGTTTTATAGGTGGTGGTTATGACTGAAAGGGTGAGCAGGTTCCGGCAGGGAGTGAGAAAACAGATGTTGCGCAGTCCGTGGCGACGCAGCAATGTGCGGTAACGTGTGTGAGTGTGTTTGTGCGTACATATATGCGAGTGTCTGCATGTGCATCGGTGCTTTGTGGGCCTGAATCCCAGGCTGGTTGTAATTGTGGGATCTGGATTTATATAGAGGCATAATTACAGGCACACACTGATACAGTAAAGAAAAGGAATATTAAAAAAGAACCAGAGTGAGGAGTGTGCGTGATTATTTTAAGCATTTGCTTGTGCCGAAATGGTTTTGTGGAAAATGAAAATGCTCTAATTGGAGGGTTGTGCTGATCTCCAGAAGTTGCTAGCACTCGGTGTCGCTGTAGCCAGAGCCAATGGAGGGTCACTTTACAGCTCTGCAAAGAACTGGTCTGCAGCTTTTCCTCGTGTAACACTGATAACAAAACAGCGCTGTGTGAAAAATATTTGTATTCATGGCCAATATGTGAGTGAAACAGTTCTCTGAGAATCCACTGGCCTCTCGATAAGTTCATGGAGACAGTTAAGCTAATGCAGAGTTAGCCAACAGCAGAACGAGGAGTGGTGGGGATTGCAGCTGAGTTGGACCCACAAAGGCTGCCAAGAGTTCAGCTCAGTGCCAATAAATCCTCAAACACGTAGTAAGAAATGCAAACCTTCTAACATCCTTGAACGTGTGAACAAACTGTCTCTGCTTTCAGAAAAAAAGGTTAGCATCTGTTTTGAGTACAGGACAGCCAAGCCAAGCCAAGAACATGCATACTTCACTGTGTTTTACTGCAACTAACTCCGTGGGTCAAAGATTTTCATTTAGTTTGCATAGTATGTTGCAGACTTTCAGCTTTGGACAGTGAGCACCATCATACCAATCTGGAAGTAGAGCAAAGACCTATTCACATATACAAAGGGAAATATCAAGTAAATAATTATGTTTTTAGGGGAAATGGAGGGAAAGAGATCAGTGTAAAAACTTGGATTTTAATGGTTAATGGTGTTCAGTGCAGAGTGACTTAATTTTTTTTCAACATTTAATGTGGAGCATTCTACAAAGAGTAATGGCTATATACTGAAGTAACACAAATCTGCAAACCAAAGCACATTTCTAAGAAGAGAAGTGACACGGATAATAAATACTAGAGGGAAAAAAAGTAGGCAATGACAAAAATTCATTTTAAAAAGCTTAAAATGTAGGGGAGAGATAAAAAATAAAAAAAATCTTTAAAAATATCATCCGGCAATTTAACAACCGTGATGTCACCCATTGGTTCTAATATTCCACATTTTCAAACTTCAGCATTAATATTGTGAAAGTAGAAACAATGCCCTACACTGGCTTTATTAGGAATGTGGCTGTAGTTTTTCCAAATAATAGTTTCTATTAATGTTTCTGTGCTTTGACAAGTGCTTTGATCTCAGCAGATAATCTTGGGCTTACCCACCTTGACCTTGAATAGAGGTATAACCTCACCACCATTATACCAAAGCTAAGATTTTGCCAGTCGGCCCCAAGGCCTCCTCATCTCCATCCACCCCCCAGTCCAGCATGAGATGGGGACTGTTTATTTCTCCTGTTAAATCTCACTAATGCGAACACTGTGAATTTTATTAGCGAGAGGGTTTGCGCTGTATCCTCTACGAGCCCCCAGTGTCCAGCCCAAAGCCAGCGCTGTGTTTGCCATCGAGTTTAAGCACACACTTCCAACCCATGTGCTCATGAACTAACATATAGTTAAGTGTTTGTGTATGCAGTCTGAGGGGACCCCCTTCCCCCCCATCAACTCCTTCTCCCCTCACCACCACATCGGTACACAAATCTCCGCCCCCACCCCTGCTGCATCAACACTGAAATCTTTTTCCTCAGGATGGCAGACATTTACTTTGGCTGCTGCTTTTGTCATGGGAGATTCAAGGTTTTCCCGCAAACTGCTCTGATATTTCTCTGCCCACCCACCCCTCACATACCTGCACATTCATATACAAACAGCCTTCTGAAAGCCTCCCAATGTGATACCATAATGTGACTTTATTTACACCTATAGCAGTGGCGGTGTACCAGTGCTAATCACACTTTAAATTCTGTTCGCTAACAAACTTCATTTTTCATCCTTTTGTATATTTATTCATTAATATTTATTTATTAGTATAATTATTTGTAACTGTCCTTAGGTTTATTGAAAGGTGATATACAAATCTAAGTTGTTATTATTATGGTTATTTTTTTTTTATCTTTATCAAATCCTTATAATAAGCAAAGAGCATTCTAAATAATTTCCATATATCCAATATCACTTAAACCTGAAAAATCATTCAAGCTCAGGCCTCATTTACAGCTAGATACATTTGTACAGATTTACAGTGAACAAAGGAATTCAGTGAAAAAAAAAATACAGAAATTAAAAAAAAAAAAAAAAAAAAACTTTTAAAAAAAAAAAAATTTATTAATAAAAATTTTTTTTAAAAAAAAAAAAAAAAAAAAAAAACAAAAAAATAAAGAGG
>VURO01000799.1:0-13211 GCA_015108175.1 Pelvicachromis taeniatus
CATCAGAACTCTATCAGTCATGGATTGGCCTCCTCTGAGCCCAGACTTTTACATTATCCAAGCAGTGTGGGATCATCTTGACAGAGAACAGAACAAAGAACAGCCAACATCCAAAGAAGAGCTTTAAATATCCTTTAAGAAGCCTGGAGAACTGGTCCTGATTATTCCTACTTAATGAAATGACAAGAAAGCTCGTCTAAGAGATTTCAGGCTCTCATAGACAGAATAAAGGTCCTCATACAAAACACTGACTTTGAAAGCTCATTAGAATTGTACAAACTCTGCTTCTCCTCTGATACAGGATGCTCATATATTTCATGAATACATTCTCCCAGCAAAATTAGGGGTGTTTCAAGACTTTTGCACAGTACTGCAAATGTTTGCATACACCGGACTCTTAATCCAATATGTTTATGTATGTTTAGAAGGTGCGGCAATGGGAGGCTGAATTTATCAGTCTTTGCAAAGATTTGCATGTTATAAATGTTGGTGTTAATGTACCTGCGAGCTATGGTATCCAAATATTAGTGTTGTTAATCTGTCATGTTTCAGTTTTATGCAAACACTTGCTGCATGTGGTACTTCTTTTGCATGTTTGAACTACTTTTTATGTCTGGGTTGTCTTACCCAAATCAAAGCTGTCCTGATGAGGCCCAGTGATTCATTCAAATCCTATTAAGTAAAAAATATTCACTTCTTTGCTCATTATTAAACTCACCTCAAGTATTACCTACTACATATACATTTTTTAAATTATTGCAGTATCAAACAGTAATTGTAATTCCTACACACACACACACACACTCACCTTAAACACAAAGGTTTTAACTCTTAAACTAGAAGCAACTTCACCTTTTGTCAAAATCTTGGCACATTTTTTTTTTTCTTCTAAGTTACGTTACAGAACTTCTAATTACTTGAACGAGTTTAATGCACGACCGTTCCCCCACCATCACCGTCTGAAGAAAGCAAACAGGACCGATGGAAAGACACCTGGTGATAAAACGCTTTAATCACAGGACAACTCCGTTTCTGCTAGTGATCCAATCACGCATCTCAAATAAATTCCAGACATCTTCAATTATTAACCAAATTGATTTATTATGCATGAACAAATCCCTTCCTGCTTCTGTCACGCAGACACGCACACACACACGCCCAACATTTAAATACATGAAGTGGTGGGAATTCAGCATAGCTCACTTTGTTGTTGCACATGCTTTAATAAAATGATAGATATATTTACAGGATAAGCAACGGCTCTGAAAAAAAAAGAAAAAAAGTCTGCAATAACAGCTCCCGGTCCCACCCTGCAGCACACTGCAACGCTCTTTGTATTTTATTTTCCCCCCGTTTGGAAATTCACCCACATTTAAAAAGAAGTTCAGAATGCAAAGAAGGAAAAACAATAAACAAAAAAACAAAACAAAAAACAATGGAGGGGGGGGGGTTTGGCCAATACGACATAGCATTATACTATATGGAGTTCATCAACTACATAAATATGGCAGTAACACTGAGTAATTCATACGGACTATTTACAAAGTTTGTGAAGTGGGGAAATATTACAGTCTGTGCACGGACGACTGATAGAACGTATGCCTTCTTAAAAGTCTGGGGGACCGAGTCTAGGAAATGTCGACACCTCCATCCTTCTGCTTGCCTCCTCTGTTAGACCGGTCAGGACTGACACAAACAAACAAAATAAGGCACAATTAATACTTGGACCATTTTCAGGGGAATCTAGAGACTTGCAGCTGGCTTGTGAGGCATGTAAACAATTGAGTCGATTGATTAGGACTGCCCTGACACCTTCCCTTTGTATTCCCGATCACTGATTCAGTCCGTCTGATGTGATTCAAAACAAGTTTCATTAAGCGAGGACCTCTGACCCATCCACCCCCTCCCATCCAAAATAAAAACGAAACAAAAAAGCCCCCCCCCAAAAAAAGAAAAACTTGCCCTCCCGCCCCGCCCTCTATGCTACTCAACAAATACAATCACATGGTGACAAACAAAGAAAACTAGTAGTGCATACACTACAAACAACAGGAAAATGCGACGCCCTGCCAATTGCCTTTGGTTAGGCCACAGCACTGCCCTCTGAACAAGGGGAGACAATGACTTGAACACACACACACACACAAAAAAAAATCAAATGATTGATTGATAAGCTGTCCGAAGCTGAAGCAGTTTCAGTTGCAATGTGACTAAACCAAAGATAAAAAGAGAGAGAAATCCGCTTCCCCATCCCAGTCCACTGATCATCTCAGACCAATGTGTTTCTCTGACTACCTCGGACCAGCCTCCACCCATGCCCTGCGGCGACCATGACGACCACGCTATCCCCCTCCCCGGACAAATGATTAAAATATTTTAGGGTTTTTGTTTCAAGGAACATCTAACGCCACGAGCCTTCCTCACTGCCCCCAGATGTGTTTGCTGTCGTTAAAAAAAGCTCCTCGAAGTTTTCACGGTCAATCGCTTTTGTTGGTGTTGATCTCTGTGGGATGGAGAGAGGAGGGAGGTCTGGGTGTTTACACTTGAAGTCTGCCCTTCAAGAACAGCCATGTCACCGAGCAGATTCAGGAGTGAGGATTTTGACCAGTGGGGCAAGAGAAGGGAGTGGCAGGTAGGCCAATAGGGCAGGAGGAAATGGAGGAAGTGGTCTGGGGGGGGCCTGGGGGGGCCCTGTCACAGCTGTTTGGGGCTCCTGGCTTTGGTCGGAGTGATGGAACATCTCAGTCGTGTTTCAGGTGGTCCTTGATGTCCTCCTCGTCTGTGTACTCTGATGGCTCGTCGCCCGGCTTCAGCAACCTTCCCACGTAGTCATACTTTTCTGGAAGAAAGTGGAGAACAGATTTAAAACTCAAGCAAAGGGCTGACTGATCAATAAATCACCTGACAGACGGCTAAGCTACAAGTAACTGGACAACCGAAAAATTGTTCGGCCAGATTTCCTAATAATAAACGTTAGACAGCTGTTGAATCCGGTTTCTCAAATATGCCGTCAGGTTACATTTGATTTTCTTACGTGGTCAAGAAATACTGGAGATACGGGATTGCACGTCTGATAAAGATTTGGCTTTGCCTGGCTTCACTAATCTTCTCTGGATTTATAAATGACTGTAGGGCGGAAACAGTAAACTTGGCCTGCATGTCTGCTGGCTACCCTAAAAGCACAAACACACACACACACACACAAAAGAGTGACCGTTGACACCGAGGCTGAATCAGCAGACTGGTTTTAGCTGGTAAAAATAAGATACCTGACCCATGTGTGTGACAATCAGCAACAGTCCAAAAATCAAAGTTTTTAGGCCAATAGGAAAATCCTCACGTGATTGAGGCGGGAACCAAGTACATTATAATTAGTTTTATGTCAGTAAATTAATCAACTCATGATTTCAGCTCCCAAACCTCTCTCAATATTTAAATGAATACATTTGCCCTCGATGTCAAGATGCAGCTTTGGGCTGGAACAGTGCTGAGTGTAAATGACATGCTGTCATCTGCTTATATGATTCAATCAAGTTTGGGATTCACCAACTCAGCCAAAGCTGCTCAGTCCTACTTTAAAGTGTTACTTAAGCAAGCAGAAGCCCGGCAGTACTTAAGACGAGTTCCAGTCCAAAATTAGACACTCATACAGTAGATCTGAGGTAAATCACACGAGGAAAGTTTTAAAATGACAGACTGTAACAGGATCCAACACTGTGCTGCATGTGCAGCGAGCACAGAATAATCCTTGGATTATGACATGTATCAGAAAATGAAGGCCTTTGTTTCCTTCCAGTTTCAGTGCTTCCTGTTGTTAACTGCTCTGCAGCAGATGTGGTGGCGGGAGATATTTTCAGTTTGTTTTTTCTTTCTTTCTTTCTTGTTTTGCATGTCTCTTTCAAAGCTCACTCCAAAGTTTGTAAAAAACGCCAACAAACACAGAGAGCTGAAATGATTTCAAGTCTATGGATCGTCGGTGAATTGTGTAAGTTAGTTAGTGATGCGTTTTTGATAAAACACACGATTGAAGCCTAAATCCAGCCACTCATCTCCTCTTAAAGAAGACATCAAATAAATCTGGAAATCATTATTACATTTCTTTTGATTTGCATATATATGACCCTATTAAAAATGTAATTTGCCTGATTCTTATTAGCTGTTATTTTGCTCCTAAGTGTGATGTTTGTTTTCCCTTCATCTTCATGGCTTTTTGTTGCTATAGTGTCATTCATTAAAATTATTAGCTCTGTCTACAAAATGTGAGAGAAAAGCAATAAATGACTTGTTATAATATCCCAAAACCAAAGAGTGCTCGCCTCATTTGTCAAGTGTTGAAGTTCTCCAAAGCACATGCTAAAGAAATGGATCAAATCATCATATCTGAGAAGCTCAGACCAATTTTGTCTGAAGAGAATAACAATAGTAAAAATTCTTTTGCAGATTCAAATCTTTCTCCTTTAAAAAAAACCTTCATTTTTCTGCAGGTTTTTAACTATAAGTTCAGAGTGAAAATGATTGCTGAAATAATTGGACACTGTACTTCTGATCACATGGTCCGTTTCCAGAGTCACCCTAGGTGTCTGGCAAAAAGCAAAAAATGCCCATATGGCATAAACAGTAGGTGACTTCATTAACAGATTAATGAGTTATGAAAAGAGCTTTGAGCTACAGCTGTTTCTCTATACTTTCTACAAGAAGAGGCAAACTGAGGCTGCTGACCCATTTGGTCCACGGATGTTGACCCACCTTTAAAAGCCTAATAAGTCACTAACGAGTATTTAGTGAGCATCTTCTTACATAATGACTGCAAGTAGTGTTTTTTGACAGTACGTTTGTATCAAAATGACAGGCCCGAGGGCCCTTTCGACAAGAAACAAACAAAACATAAAAAACGTGCTATTTTGGACAGTGAAATAAAACTTGAAATCAATACAAACAGAAGATTAAAACTCAGTCTGCGCTGTCTAGCTTTGTGATTTGGATCCTCACTTAATACGACAGGTGTGAAATCTGAGCTAAATCGATACGAGTGTATTTTCTCTTCATAAGCGTACCCAGAAATTGCATCTCCCACTCTCTAACACTCTCCATCTGTACAGCACTGAGATCTGACAAGTCGTCGTACTCGTCCCTCAGGATGTCTTTCTCCAGGCAGAAGGTGGCCAGGCCTCTCGAAGCATCCCGGCCAGCGAAAATGCCGTAAGGACCATCTGAGAAACAAACAACAACAAGAATGAGTAAGAGTAAACGGCAAAGTGCTTTCATATCTCTATCAACTAATCAAATAACCGACGAAGTGTTTGAGCGCCACTGTGTGTGCAGTGCAAAGGCATCACATGGTTTTACTGAGAATAAGGGAAAGTACACAGATAAAGTTGTAGAAAAGCAACAAGTTAACCTTTTATGATTAACGCAGACGTGCATCTTGTGACTATAGCAGCTGCTTCACATCAAATACTGAATGAATACTACTGATGTTTTTATTAACAGTCTGAAGATAGATTAGCATGATCATATTGTAATCTGAAACTCAATATCAGCAACCAGAGGAGTATATTTCCTGAGTTGCAAAACAGTTTAACTGGGGCTGCAACACTCTAATCAGTTACTCAAGCAGAAATGTAGTCATGTAAACGGGCACTTTTCAAGCAGAAATGCCAAATATTCACCAGTTCACGCCACTCAAAAGGGATGAGTCCTTACAACATTGAAGTTAGACTCTTCTGGTTGCATTAAAAAGAAAAATCATCTCATGCGTATCTTCACAGTTGCATTAAATAGGCAGTAAAAGCACAGTAAATATTAATTATTCTCTTTTTCTTTGTTGTCCTGTAAAAATGTCACAGAAACGACTGTTCCCTGTTGTCATATATGACAATTTGTTACTCTAAACCTGACCAGCAACAAAAAAATCACTACCTTATTAGCACTGAGGCCTTTAGTCAAACAAACATTGTAATCTAATCAGATCACATCCAGTATTTTCCTGCCTTTGTTACAACCCGGTCATGTAACATCTGCCAGCAAGATTCATTTTTATAAGGACGTGTGTTACACTAAGGGACTTCTTCTGATATCTGAGTTTATTATCGTTCGAAAGGCACTGGTGATATACTGTCTCATAAAACTCCTGAAATTGTTCTCCACATTTTGATTCTTTCATCATCTTCCAAGAGGAGCATCATCTGACTTGCATGTGAAAACTCTGCATACTCTCTGGTTTTCTTCGAATATAACTGTGCAACCCAACACACAATCCTCACACTGGCACCGCTTAAGAGTTTATGAAGCAGAGCTCCTAATCAGCTCAAAGATAAGGAGTACTCTTTACCTTTCACAACCACGAGAATTAGAGATAAAACTCCGGCCTGCACTTCACACGAAACGTCGGTAGCGCTGCAGTGGTACAACATACACGTTTACTAAATCTGAATCATGGTGTTTTTTCATGTTGACTTGACATGCAACAAAAAAGAAAAGCTCACTGAACCACATTTGTGCCTGAATAAGTACTGAAAGACTCCAGAGCAACAGCTGTGAGTGACAGCTACAACTGCAGGGATACAAGTGACTTAATATAATTTCTGATCAAAGGGTGGATCTAGTTAATGCGAATGACAAATGCATCAGATCTGACAAGGAAGGTGGTGATGGAACAGCAGAAAACACCACATTACCAAGTTGCACATCTTTATTAATTTAAACTTGCTATCAATTACGTGTTGATTTACTTTACTATCAACTGTTTTTTCAGTATTAAATCCAGTGTGACTAATATACACTACAGTTTACGTCACGGCTCTGCCAGCTCCACTGAGCCTCTGGTAGTATGTCATAACTTGGTGAGGTGGACAGATTCAGGGCCTGCTTGGCTCGGTCCTCTCAGGGTGAAGTAGCAGACTGACACATGAGACTGCTGTTTGAATAATTATAGTTTATTGCAGAGTTGACGGCTGACTCAGCCTAGCCAGAGAAAATGCAGAGTAGCAGGTTAGACGTCTGTGAGCCCGTCACATTCGTTTGGTCAAAGTGAACGACGTGTCATATCTTCTTTTCGGGTTTTGCCATTCTCTTCCCTATACTCAATTTAACTTCACACAGTGGCGCCAAAACTTGTTTTTCCCCATCGCAGCTACACAGTCAGTACGAGTACAGTAGTGCTGAGGTCATTTCAGGTAAAAATATTCATGCAAACTGTCCAGAATTGATGCACAGTGAGTCCCATCACTGTAAACAAGCGACGGGTTCAGTCCAGACACTCTCACAATGTGCACGTCGACAAGCTAATAGGCTAGCTTTAGCGAGCTAGCTTGCTAAAACATAATAATCCTCTCTCGGCTGCATGACTTTAACCAGAAAGTCTCACTGGTTAACGGTACATAAATATATGTATGTAAGGTTCAAACCTCTGCCACTTTAGTTGCAATCTAAAAAAAGCCTTACTAGCGGCTAGCTAACAGCTAGCGCTCCATTCAAAAACATAGACAAAGCCAGAGAGCTAAGCTAACCCCGAAGGTTTGCGCCCAAATTTTGATTCGGGACAACTCACCCCAAGCGGGGACACCTCAGCTAACTCACCCATTCGTAAAGATGGTCGTTTTCCCACTGTTCACTCACCTTTACCGTAAAACTTTTTCCCGCTGGTCACGTCGAAAACTTTCATGTTGACGGCCATCAGGATGCGGGGGTTCTGGATACCGTCGTACTCCCGCAGCTGCTCCAGAGTGAAGTCCCGTCTCCTCATCTTGGGAAGCGCCGAGGCCTCGTCGCTCTGGGCCGCGTACGAGTATAACCGTTTGCCCCACCGTCGGTAGACCGCCAGACAGACCACCGCTACCAGAACTAAAATACTGATATTCAGCAACATCCCTCCGAGGCCGAGCCCGTCCGACTCCTCCGCTGCCCCCTGCCCGCCGCTTGTGTCAACTGGTCCGCTCGAACTGTCTCCATCGTCCGCCATACTGCACGGTTAGCGCCTACCCGCCCCTGGCCAATGCCGCGTTCACGTCCTGTCGGGAACCACTAGTTGAGCGAGGGTTCAGCGTTGCTGCTGCTGCTGTTACGGCTAGGCAAAAATGAAAGCAACTGCTCCACAGGAGCCCAAAATCTTCAGTCTCCGTGTGTCAGCGGATTCGCCTTACACTGATAGAAAATATGTTTGAAAATAGTACAAAATAATATTGCGATAAATACCTTATATGGATTGATCGATGATAGATAGATATCTCTTCCTGTTAAAAGACAGTTCTTCCTCCCCACCTTTGCCTGTTTTACAGTTCTATTTCTACTTTCATTGAAGTGACTATTGTTGGTAACCGGCTTTCTATACAAGTAAAATCAATTATCTTCTGCTCACAGGGTGCATCTTCTTAAATTTATTTATATGAAATACTATTCTAGCACTAATATGGTTTTCTATTGTAATACAGTACTGTGCAAAACTCTTAAGCAGCTCCAATTTCTTTATATTTTCTAGAAAAATTGGAAATGGGTGCAGGGATTTCTTGTGACATTTGCAAACATACATGAAAATACAAATTATAAGGGTACAATTTGAATTAACTTCAAAGTGAATATTTGTTATAATTGCCCTATTCTTCAGTACAGCCTGAACTCTCTTAGGCACCCCCAAAAAAGTTGATTCTGTTCATCTGGACTTAGCATTTTCAGTGGGAGAAACTTTTGTCACTCATCCAATTGACTTGTTCAGTCTCAGCTGAGTGTAGGTTTCCCCAACCTTATAAACAGTACCTTTGCACAATGACTGAAACCAGCCCACTGAATGAACAATGGGCTGTGAGGTCAGTTCTCTCTTAGGAAGCTTTCTACACTTACTGGCAAAAATTTGAACCAGTAATTTGAAATTTGGATTCAACGCTCCATAAGACCTGTTGCTATTGGTTTTCAGTATAGTTCTTGTGTAATTTGGCATACTTCAGCCTTTCTTCCCCATTTCCCTTCCATAAGAAGGGCTTATTGAGAGCCACCCTTCATTGAGAATATTTCTGATTAACTATTATTCTTTATATCATTTATAGTTCAAGTAGCTTTTAATCTGCTAGTCACTGATTTGGCCTCTGGTATAAACTGTACCTTTTGTAATTATGCTGTTGAGATTTGGGGAAAATTTATATATTTAAGATTTTAAATTGTGTTTTTGTACTTTAGAGGGTATTTTATACAAAAGCACTCTAAAAGATTCACTTATTATTGATCAAGAAATTTACGATGGACATGTGAAGGCAACAAATCGCACACCTATCATTCTTTTTAAGTTTAGGGTCAACTTGTTCAGTGGTTTTTGCCTCTCTGCAGGGATCCGTAAAGGAATAATTAGAAAAATTATTTTCCTCTAAGCCTCTTCAAATATTTACTTAAGGATTAGTGAGATTAGTTCTCTGGTAAATGTGCTATTGTCATGAAACTGCATGGGAAATGATTTCTGACAATAATTCTTCATTAATGGACTTTTGGTGCCGTTCAGTCTTTGCTTTTCCCTCGAACCCATCCAAACACTTTTCCAGTATTAATTGCTTCTTTAGACTGTTAAAAGGTGTGACTAGTGATTAGACAACAAAAACTAGCTTATCGGGTTAGGCGACTTGGCCCTGAAAACAAATAAAGCAGCACAAACACAATAGAGGTTCGGGGGAGTTGGAGAGATAAAGTAGGACAGATCACACGGACACAATTTTGTACAATCAGTATTTTATATTTTTTTGCATTTTACAATTCATTAACATGCACTGGCTTTACCCTAAAAACACACTCAACACCACACTACCAATAAAACAAATCACTTCTCAAAAATCAAATTTATAATAGAATGCCAAAATGATTTTTTATAGTATTTACATTTTTTTCCCCGTTAAAGTCAGCTCTAAAATGCATTTTAAGTTCATTGGTGAAATAAAATGAAAGTTAATGATTAAAGTGCTCTAGAGCACCAAGCCTCAAACAAAATATAAACTTCAAGCTAAAATATACTGTAGTTTAATGATGCTAGCTCACACCCATTATTCCAGCAGAAACTTTTATTTTTTACATTTTTTTTGTTATTTTATTCCATAGCAAAAAAGCAATTAAGAACTGCAATGCTTACCTAAGACTATTCCATTCATCAAATACATGGAAAAATAAAAATAAATTATACTACTTCTGGTTGTAAAATGGGACGTCAAGTGTCCCAGATGAATTTTTGCAGGCTGTAAATTAAACTAAAACTAAAACATTGCAGTTTAGCTGCAATGTCTGTCAGAGAGAATAAACATTGTTATGGAGCAGCAGCTTTGGTGCGAGTCCTTCACTAATTTTAAGTGCCCCTATTAGGTTTTTTTTTTTTTTGGTTTGTCCACTATCCTTTAGTCTGTCATAGTCCTCACTCCTGATGAACTACTTGAAATGCGTCCTTTACAGCCCCGGCTTTTTTCCGTGACTTATCTACATCACTATGTAACAATGTCCACCTTGTAGCTGTAGTCAGTCAACCATTCCCCCCCGTTTCCATTAATCAGTATCTGAACACGTTAGCTTCATGTGTGAAAGAGCACCGTTTCACTTTTCAGTAAAATCTGAGAATAAAATCTTACAGGTGATCACACTTGAGTAGTGGCCACTTTTAACGGACAGACATGCGCAGGTTACGACTGTGCACGGCTTTAGTGCATCTTTGTGAGTCACTGAGCTCACAGTCAATACCCTAAACGGCAATAGCATGAACACAACAACATTTTGATCTCAGCCACTCCCTTTCTTAATTGCAATAACAATAAACAATAAACATTTCTCCATGATGAATTTTCTCCCAATCCAGACTCTTGCTATCAGAGCCTGTATGGGAGGGGTACAGCTCTCTCAGCAGCACCATGCAGCACAAACACAGACTGGGCTTTTGTTGCCAAAGAAAGAGAGAGCTGAATATTCACAAGTATGGTAACACTTTGCTAAACATCTCCCCAGAAAAGCAACAGTTTATGTTTAGCAGGTTTAATGTGGCTCTTTTGTCATTGTTGTGGATATGTATGAATGAAACCTGAAGAAAAGAATTTAAAGGGGACCTAAGTGTGACTGACTAACAGACTGATGAAGCAAGCGATATTACTATGTGCACAGACAGTATAAAAGATGGACATAGCCACTGTGATGTCAGCTGCGAGTGGTTAGCCAATGAGCAAACCCCAGATAACCCACCTTTCTCAAACGTAGTACGACCAAAATTACAGTGATTTACCTCATTTGCCTAATAAGTGGAAGATTCTGAGAGGAGACACAAATCTCTTTGGGGTTGCCTCAGAGATGTGGAAATGTGTCAAATCAAACATGCGGAGCGACCCGCTTGTGGTGACACCTTGTGAATGAGTAACTATCAGTTAACATTGTATTCAACATGACAAGCAGCTGACACACTGAGCTTGTCAGGAAAGTCCTAGAAAGTTGATTATGTTCATTCATCCAGGCGACTTTCTCAGTCGTAGATGAGGGATGAGACATTTCACCCACGGAAAAAATGCTACGTCCAGATGAACACATTCAACCTTCTGGAATTTCTATACCAGGATGATTGAGGAAAGCGTTTTCACAGGTCAAATGCAACGGCCCTTTTCTATTAGGCTTCTATAGGACCATATGTTTTTGCAGCCACAGGTGTCGCCCCCTGGTGGCTATTTAAAACAAATACTTTGAGCTCTTTTCCACATAGAGACATTTATCTACCTTCACTGTACCCTTAATGACAAGTTTTGATACCTTAGTATATATCAATAAAGACATGGATGGACGACCATTAGAATAGTTTGTGAGTTTCTCCAAGGGTAGCTGCAAAGGGCAGAGACCACCCTCACTATCTTCTAATGCACACCCAGTAATCTTGCTCTATAGGCAAGCATGAAATATGATAGGAACCACTCAGTTCAGACAAGGGCATCAAGGGATACTTCTAGTAGGCTTAAAAGGGGTAAAGAGATAAAACACTTCCACACTGGCTTCACTCTTTAGAGCTAAAAGTTGCATCCTTCTCTTATGCTCTCTATAGTTTAGTGTTAGCACGATGTATGTTAAGATCATGCACGTTTCTTTTGCTCTCCATGATCACATGTACTGCATTAATGGAGCTAAATTCCCAGAGACTGTGCTTTTCCAGATAGACAAGAGCCTTACAGACAGACGGTGCAAAGAGGTGCTGCAATAATGGACAATATGAGGAAAAACATGTAAACCTAATCTAGCAGACTCCCCAAAATAAAACGATAATATGGGCACTTTAAGACTCAACTTTGATTGTCGTGATAAAAACAGAAGTTTACGTCCTCAGGAAAAACAAAACAAAACAAACAAACCTGCAAGTCTTTTCAATTTTAAACACATCTGAATCCCATATAATCAATTAGGAAGACTTAAAAAAAAGCAGAATGCGGACTATTGTAATGAATGAGAAAGCTCCTGACATCCTACTGTAGCTGTGTGACACTGTGTGCAGTGTCCGTTATTCTTGGCAAACTCAAATCACAGTTTAAGAGCCCTATATAGAGGAGCGTGGTTTACATATTGTAGAAATCAAAGTATTTGTTGAAGAGTTTGGCATCTGAAAAGGCAAAATGCAGGGAATGCATTTATTTTTGTAAACGTTATGAGCAGTCAGGTGAACACATTCAAGCTCGCTGCCTATGCTTGCTTTTAAATGAAATGCACTGATAAAAACAATCAAATTAGATCAACCACGCTCAGTCTCTCTTCACACCCAAGCAGTTTGCCTCTGAAATGAATGAGGGCTGAGCCGAGAGCTGCAGCCGCCTCACTTTGCTTCTCTTCAAACCCACGCTTACGGGAGGGGGAGCTTCATTTATTTGGTGCGCTACTTTCCTTCTTCCCAGCTCTGGCTTCTGACTTCTTGCCCTGTGCAGATGTCGTCGCTGCTGCTGCTTTCTGGGCTTTGTCTTTGGGTGTGGTCTGTGCAGCGGCGGAGGCAGACTCAGCTGATGTGCTGGAGGATTTGGAGGCCTGCGCAGGCTTTGAGGTAGTGTTGGAAGGATGTCGCCGACGCCTCCCTTCATCCCCAGCCGAGGACGAGGTACGTCTCCTCCTGCTGCCATCGTCTCCTATCGGGGGCTGCGGAGAGTCATCATAGGAGAACAAAGCGATAACTACACGTGGGACAATAGATCACTCACGAGAATTGTTTCTTTTTGCTGAGGCCAGATGATACAGTTCTACGA
>VURO01000803.1:0-17722 GCA_015108175.1 Pelvicachromis taeniatus
TGTCACTGGCAGAGGAGACACACATTGAAGAAAGACCGCAAAAGCCTTACCTCATCCACAATCTTTATGGAGACGTCACGGGGTCTGTGCTACCAGCCACCCGTTTACCTCCAGCAAGTGTCACTTATAAGCGCAGATCCTCGCTATGCCTGATAATGTATTTGTAGAGATACAGCATTTTGTAAGCTACTAGTCCTTTCTTTATTGTTTTACTCAATCTTTAAGAACAAAGTGTGCTTCAACAAGACTTCAACAGACTTTTGCCTGGAAATGATTAGCAGTCGCTGTGCCATCTCATCACGCTCTGACATTTATAAAATGTGATGACAACCCCAGCAACACACGCCAACCACCATCATGAGATGACTGTTTCCTCGTGCCATTCAAGCTACTTGTTGACTTTATATTTGCAAAATGATCAAGCCACACATGTAACAATGTTCAGTGTGATGTTGAAATGAAACCAGTCCATTCACTCACTTTCTTCCTTCCGTCTTCACAAGGCGATGCAGGTACATCCTGGAGAGTCATGGAGAGGCAAACATCCACTCAAATTCACATCCACATCCAGGGTAGAATCACCAAATATCTTAACATGAATGTATTTGGAGGAAGCTGGAGTACCCAAAGAGAGCCCATGCAGGCCAGACCTTTTTGCTTTGAGGCAAAACACCTAACCACTGCAGCACTTTACCCCTTGAATGAATGAATGAATGAAACATAATATAAATGATCAAGATCTTACAACTGGGCCAATCGTAATTTAGAAAATATACTGTTAATGTCAATCCACCCTGAGGATAACACAGGCCTTAAAATGGGTGTCCAACATAGGGCCCAGGGGCTAGAATTGGCCAGGCAAAAACTTCAATCCCATTAGACTGCTTTTATTTATTTACAGCCGCATTTCTTTATCACATAGAAAGAGATGTATGATTTAAATTGCACTACTTATTAATCTGTTAAGATATAGGAGCAGTTAAATGTGCAGTTAACTTCTTTAAACTGACAGAAAAGGGAGTTTCACTTAAGATGAAAGTGAGCTATATGTGGCCCATGACGTGAAATGAGTATGTCATCCCTGCCTTAAAATTCCTTAAGTCTATCAAGAAAAGTGTTTAGATGACTCTTGTAAAATACACATGTAGATCCTAACCAGTCGCTGTGGTTTCACTTTTTATGAAGTTCAGAAGCTGTGGGACAAACACAGAGAGACTGGCGAATACCAGTGGCACAATATTAACTAATAACATATTTTTATATACACATAAGCTATCCAATTAATCTCTCCCCACCTACTTGTTTCTTTTTTTTCTTGTCCTTTAATTACTCCATCTCCAACACTTTGGGGTGTTTATCAGCTTGTTTAACTTTCCTCATCACTCTTACTTTCATGTCATATTCTTCCATTTACATGTATTGTATCTGCTTTGACTAAACTAATGTTAAAACTGAACCAATATGCTGCAGGCTCTTTGTGCCATAGTCATACTGTTTAAGAGGACTGCTCTGAACTCCTCATTTGACTGACTAGAACTGGATGAAAACATTGAAACCATGCATGTCATATTACATGTAATTAACTAACTGACAAATGAGGAGACTGAATTGTGACACTCTGAACATCTTCACATGAGACGTTGGAGCTGGACTTTTCCAGCTTTCTTTCATGTTTTGATTACTCTGATTTTTATCTACACCAGTGCACCAATGTACCTTTAAACAGCTGCTTTAACTTAGTGACAATCATTAAACATGGAGGAGTTTAGATGCTGAGAACATGAAAAGGAAAGCTGTACAGATGAATAAAAATGGTTGATTAATGCTTGCATACCTTTCTCATTAACATGCCAAGCAACGGACTCCCCACAATGCCCTTATTTCCTGTTATGCTGTATTGATGTGCATATGTTTATGTTTAGTGTATAAAATTCGGTATGGATCCTCTCGATGTGAGTTGTGTGCTTTGTGATTGTGTTTGTTGGTGTCAGGCTCTATATTGATGTCCCGAATGTTTTTTTTTTTTTTTTTAATGAAATAACGACAATAAAAAGACAAGAACAAACATGAAGCACGTTCAAATATTTTTGGCTTTTGTGTATGAGCAGTAGTAGGTCATTCTTTAAGGCTTTCTGTAACCTGAAAGGAAGACATTGCAAGCAAAAATAAGCAGCGGTGTATTTTATGTGAATTTTATTTACATGCACATGGAGACAAAAAATGTCCCTATTATAAAATGAATGAATGAATGACTGAATACCTTGATTACAAAAAACAAACAAACAAAAAAAAAACCCAGCACGGCTTTGTTTTCCTCTATAAAGCCATTCTATGCAAACTTCCAGTTTAGCTCTGTATCCCTCTCTGTCCGTATACCAGTTACCTGCTACTTTTGCACCTACACCAATATTTACAGCACCAGAAAGTAACAATAAGTGGAAGTAAAGTACTCACCTAATGAAATAAGGATGTGGTTTACACGTAGTAGCCTTATTATATCGGGTGATTTGAGTGCTATATTGGAATCAATCCATTTACCATAAATTGAAAAAGAAAACATATTCTTATGAATGCGTCTACAACAGAAGCTGTTTCACCTCCATATTGGTTTGTGGAGCTACGTATCATAAACTTGCCTGTTATCCTGCTACAACGTGTCTTTTGACTTGTTTTCCACGGCTTTTTCTTCTCTTGATTTGGCCGCACCTGCGGCTCTCAGCATCCTTTCATAGCAGGTGTCCTGCCCTTGGTCCAAGGTGCGCCCCTAGCGACAGGTTTATTGACACCGCTGCTAACCAATAGGAAGCGTGTCTTGCCTCAGTTTCCAGCTTCTTGGCATTCGATTGGTTGCTAAGGGCGGGGCACTGACATCCCGAGCAGTAGTGCTGTCAGCTGAGGCAGCACGACTCCTGGAGGAGAGAGACGAGGAGGATTGATGAAAACAAGCCACTGAATCATATAAACAAAGAACTGGTGCTAGGAAATGATCCTGTAGTGGCCGAGGTCGACGCAGAAAAGGTACAGTTAAACTAAATGTTTCGCCAGTGCTATGTCCGGTGGTGTTTAACGGCTCCGTGTCAACCACAAAGGCAACCGAGCAATTTCTTAATACAACATCGATAGCTCTAACTACCACGGGGGGCTTCTACTAGCTCTTTAGCATCCGAGTTAGCCATACGCTTAACCGGTTACAGTGGTCGGCCATTAAAAGAAGGAAAAGGAGAATATGACTTAACCTAAACTCGCTTCTTTAGTTGCCTCGGTGCCACCAACAACATCGAACAATGCCGAGCGGCTTTGTGAGGCAGGTTAGCTAAAGCAACAGTCTTTATCTAAAACAGCGCTCATAGTAAATCACACTTTATGATGGCTACGCTACCCTTTAGCTATCGGCGAAGGAGCTAATGTAAATAGCAGCAGTGCTGCTTGCCAGTGATTACAATCTGAGACCATTTTTAAAAAGCGTGTCATGTCTGGAAGAGAAAACACGCACGTCTCTCAGTTCCAGTGCCCGTCTGATACCCTGTCTGGGCCTTTCGGACCCCTCACTGATGATGTGACTAAGGTCTCCCGTCTCCCGTTTTTATTATCCCACTGCTGAGATGTCCAAAATCAGTCTGCTTGGATGTTTTGCGAGAGGAAGCCAGTGTTTGAGGATGTAACACAGCAGTCAGCCTGGACATGCTTTTTATGGGGTGACACAGTTTCAAATGTTTTGACATCTGATTTATATTGCATAGGGGTTTTGTGCCCTTCTGTTGTGTACTGTGCTGTGGTGAAGTGTGCTGTTCACACTTGTATCTCAGGCTTACTCCTCCTTATTCCACCCTTTACCCTCCCTCCCTTTCTTTCTCATGAATTATACTCCTCTACATCACTCCAGCTTTTTTGGCACAGCCAGTCAGCAGCAGCAGTAGGAGCGACCCAGTTAACTATTGTTCTGGATGAGGACTTACGCTACAAGTAACACACACACACACAGACAGTTTGACATGTGTGTCACAGTACTGTGCTTCTCCGAGGTTCCTTCGATCCCTTTGAATTTGTTCCTGAAATCCAGGCTGGTGTTTTGGGAAAATCTTTCCTCTGCACCAGTCTAGTTTGATTTCATTTTTAAATAAGCATAATGCATTTGCACTGATAGGGATTATTGTTACAGATTATTACAAAGCTTATTTAAGGAAGTCATTCTGTAATTGTTTAAATATGAAACTTTTTTTAAGATTTAAATTTTCTTGTTCTTGCTATCAGCCACTATAATTTGAAAATTATACTCTCAGTGTTATTTTCAAATTTTTGGCCCTCTATCATCAAGAGTTTCTCAAGTTTTGTCGAGAAACCTTATTTTACCCCTTTTATGATACTTGAGACTCTGTGTTTTGCCACGTTTGTGTAAATGGCTAAACTCTTTAAAGCTTTACCATCTATTTGTTAACAGGCTCTTTAATCCCGCTCACAGGTCACAGAGATCAGAATTAGGGACGTCATGACGAGTGGATCAGACAACTTTGAACATGAGTGGCAGAGGCTAATCCGGTACAATGTTGCTGTAAGTTTCCAAAATATATTTTTGGAAGCTTAACTAAGGTGGTACTGTGTGAATGAGCATGGCCACCCTTCCTTTAAGTAAATCTGCAGGAAGTAATTGCTCAACCATCGTATCATGGACGAAACAGTCAAAATAAAGCCTTGTAAGTTTGTTTTAACATTGTTTCTAGTGAAGCTAAATAACAGGAAACAGTGTTGTTGCTTCATCCACACACACACACACACACACACACACACACACACACACACACACACACACACACACACGCACTCACGCATGCACGCATGTGTGAACAGCAGAAAGTGCGACCTCACACTCTGGACTGGTGAACCTCAGTCAGCTGGTGAGCTCTCTGTCTTTCCTCACTCTCTTTGTTCCCATAGATACCACTAGACACCTCACTCCCACTGCCTTACATAATGTGGTTCTTCTGCCAGAGACACACCAGTCAACACATATACAGAAGACATCATCACACAGTCCTTGCCATCACGCTCCCTGTTCGTTTTGCCCCAGGTGCTCATTCTCCTGAATATTGCTTAGAGAGCAGCTAAATCGTTTTTGTCTTACATGGCCTGTTAAGCCTTTTTGACCAGCGTGTTGATGCAGCAGAGAATTAATTGAATTTGCTTGTGTGTTTTTGTGTATTTGTTTTAAGATTTTCGAAAATTGTTGAGGGAGCGTTGTTTCACGCCTGTTAGATTTAATGGAGCTGCGAGGCTGTTTGATTATGCATTAGCCCACACATTGGAGACCCCAGAGATACTGTTATATAACACAGCACACATGGAAAGACTTATTGATGTGTGTATGTATGGGTGTGTGTGTTTACATGTACATTTCAATGTCTAGTGTGATGTAATGCTATGATACATTTTTGTTTTTTTTACAATTGATGTTTTAATGTCTCATTTTGTTTTTAAAATCAAGCCCTCAGTCCTTGTTTTTATCTTTTTCTGAGCTGCAGGCAAAGCTAATTGTGTCTAAAACAATACTGTCAACGTACAAACTAACAAACCTGACCTCCCCAGAAAGGAGGAGCTATTTGTAAGCAGAGCTTTTGTTTCTGTAATGGGCTCAAGAGGGCACCATTGTAGAGCTGGTGTTTGGGCTTGATGATGGCAGACGAAAAATAAAGACGGAAGATACACAACTGTTAACCTACGGCTGTGGACAAAACAGCTACAATACTGTGAAAAAGTCCTGAGCCACCCCTCATTTCTTTATATTTTATCGGGAAAATGAGATATAGGTGCAGTGATTTATTGAAGCATGCAAAAACAATGTAAATACATTATATAATGCAAAAACAGAGTTTGTACAATTCAAACAAGCTTGAAAGTCAATATTTGGTGTGACCACCTTTATTCTTTAACACAGCCTGAAATCTCTTAGACAAGCTTTCTTGTAATTTCTCTAAGTAGGCTTCAAGAATAGTTCTTGGGGCTTCTTGAAGGACATTCAAAGTTCTTCTTTGGATGTTGCTGTTTTTTATTTTGTTCTCTGCCAAGATCCCACACTGCTTCAGTAATGTTGAGGTCTGGACTCTGTGGAGACGAATCCATGATTGATAGTGTTGCTTTCTGTACTTTTCTAAACAGGAATGCCTTTACTGCTTTAGAAGTGTGTTGGAAATCATTGTTATGCTGAAAAAAGAAGACTCCACTATGTTTTGCACACAGTTACTGTTGTACCGCTCTCCTGATCTCTTTCTTACATATTAACGATGATTCAAACTAAGTAGGTAAGACCTATTGTTGATTTTTCAGTCCAGTTCTTTTGATCGATTCAACTAAAGAAATGAGGTCAAATTATGTTTTGTTGGGGTTTCTTTGTAACAGGCTGCTTATAACAAAAGTGCCTAAAGATACAATTTAAAGTTCTTTATAGCAAGTTGTCTTATGTGTAGACATAACACCAGTTCATCCCTTGAGTTAGGTGCCTTATGTTATGCTTGAATGGTTCTTAGTTCAGTGTTAAGTGGCTTAAAATTAAAAGACATTCCTCTGAAAATGGTCAGAGACAAGGAATGGAGTGAAAATGAGTGAAAAAGTTATTTTGAAAGATCTTATACAATATGATAATTGCAGTGGTGCAATGCAAACTTTTAAACGTGATCAATTTTAAACTCTACGCGACACATCTTTTCAGTTGTATAGGCTGTTTTAATCAATATAATATGTTTGATTTTTCACTTTAAGTCAACAAAAATGAATTATTTTTGTCTGCCTTCGATTCTTCCCCAGCACTCGCTAAAGCTAATTGCACACCGTTATAGAATGCAAGTCCTTTGTGTACAACCTTGTATGCGGTGTACACTGTGGTGTTCCTACTTTCACATTACAAAATCCAAGTAATTTGAAAGCATGTGGAAAATGCAGCCTGTCATGGTCCTCGGTCTCCTGACCCAGCGTTTTCAGTTTGTTGTTGTTTTCTGTTCTGTTCAGACCCCTACCCCTTATGTTTTTCTGTGTTTCCTTTGTTTTTGTGTTCAGTTATCTCCACCGTTGTTTTCTGTTATGTTGATGTCTGTGTTTTGGGTTTTTGCTGCTCCTTGGTTTGTTCTGTTTTTCTAATGTGCGGTTTTGATTTATTATATCCCATGTTTTGGTTATTGTGGTTTTGTATTCAGTCTCTGTGCTGCTCTCCCCTGCCTGTGTTCCCTCTGTAGTCAAGCCCCTGTGTTTAGCCACGTCTCTGAGTCTGTCTCTGTGTTTTTGTGTTTCCTATTTTACTTTGAAGGTCCTTGTCTCATGTCTGCGTCTCTAGTTTTGCTTCCTTGTTCTCGTCAGCCCTGATGTCTCCCAGCCATGTTCACCTCCTGCCTCTCGTTCCCCCTCGTTATGTCCTGTCTATTTAAGCCCTGTGTTTTCTGTGCTTCCCTGTTGCGTCATTAATGCCTTTCTCCATGCTGTCTCTGTCCTCTGGATTATTTTGGATTTGCATTTTTCCCTCGTGCCTCCCAGTTGACTGTTTTTCTTGTTCCGATTATTTTGTATTGTAGTACACCAGCAAATAAAGCTGTTTTTGAGTTTCACTCCAGCCTCTGTGAAGTCTGCTCTGGGGTCCTTCTCCTGCCTGCACACAGATTATGACACAGCCACTAAAAGTGAAAGTTTCATTTTCACTCTGAGAAGTCACTTTCAGTTTAAACTCTGCCCAAACGTGCAGTAAATATAAACATACACGTCAGTTACTTTGCCTGTTTAAACCAGTTTTATGAAGGCATGCATGCATAAAGTAGGTATTGCACTTAAACAACTTTGTCAGCGCACACCAATTAGCCAATTCTAACATTTAGTGACTGCATGTAGAATTCCATTATTTTTAATTCAATGCTAATCGTTTTGTACTGTTCATAAAGAAAATTTGAATGTAGGATTCCTACATGTAACTTTTACTTAAACAAAAACAATCAACTAACCTTCAGTCGGATGGAAATTTGGATAAAAAATATACTTCCATTAACACTAAAAATATATTTTTTAAAGGTCACAAGCATCAATGATGATAATGATTCAGTAAGACTGAAAGGTATTTGGTGCTTGATTTAACCGCAAAGTAAAATCACTTTTCCTTATTATTTGTGTCAACTCAAAATATGCACTCAGTCATACGCTCTTGCTGGAGCAAATGTCCCCTGTGATCTGGACTGACGCTTGTGGTGAGTCGTGGGTGTCTTTAACTGGGAACTGAACTGGAGTCTTGCTTTGTTGCTTAAGACCAAAAGTAAACTTGTTTGTCTTCTCTTGTTTGACTGGCTTGCTGAGTGTACGGGGGAGTCTGGGTAACAGTTTACAAGACAACGTATTTGAGTGACAAGACAGATAAAAGTCCCATGTCACAGAGGTCCCAGATGGTGCAATTTAAATAGTAAGTGGAGTGTTGATCAGAGAAAATACAAGGGGTTGCTTCGGGCTGCTGAGGTTAAAGTAAGAGGCATATAGAAGAAAAAGGTGAAAAGAATAGGGTTTAAAATGACCATCATTCTCAGATTAATAATGAATTCTATGAATCTTGTTAATTTGGGATGTGAACAGATGGAAAAAGCAGCAAACATGCAATTTTTGATTTTTAAACTAAAAGATCCCACAAAAAAACTTGATTGTGGCACAGTCTCCTTTGACTTATTCTGTGTGGGAGGAAGTCGTTTCTACATTTCAGAATGTGAGAGTGGATGGCACCGCTTTGTCTTGTCAGCTCAGCTTTCACCTCTGACTTACAGGGACACATTTCTTTGTTTGTTGGCAGTGCTGTGGCTGATAAGTAAAGTTGAAAAGCTGTACAGTCTACATAAAACTGGACAAAAACAGAGGGATGCTCAGGGGAGGAATCATAGTTAAGGAATGGCAGCTGTTTATTTTAGCCTATGACCCTGTGGTTTGTGTGTGTGTGTGTGTGTGTGTGTGTGTGTGTGTGTGTGTGTGTGTATTTGGTTGTCCCATAATACCAAAGCATGTCTGTACTGTGGGTAGAAGCTGGTGCTTATCTCATAATTCATATTCAGGCTGATTTATGTGTGACTTAAAACTAATATTAGTCTAATAGTATTAGACTTCTTGTATTTGTATATTTATATGCAAGTGAAGACATGCTTTTGAATGCTGGAAAAATTAATCTGGAGCTCAGCACAAACTTTGAATTAGTATTATAAAGAGTTAAGAAACTATTTTAGATTGGGGGCGTGAGAGGAAGCAGAAACAGATGAGGTTATTCTTTGCACACACATGTGAATAATGAGATTGGCAGTGTTGGGCCTACAGAATATATGCACAAGTGACTAATCAGGTAAAGCAAACAATAGAGGGACGAAGCTGAGTAGCCTATCAGTAAAATCCATTATAACTAAAGTGAAACAAGAGCCGCTCAGGTTATTTCTAATACATATCGTAATGCAGGTAAAATGAAAATGCAGAAAGAATTCTGAGGGCAAAATTAAACATGACGATTTTTGAAAATGATCTGAAAATGATACCTTTATCTGAGGGTTTTCTTTGATTGGTTGGCCAGAATTAAAGGTTAAATAAAGAAAAAACCAGTCTCCTGTTTGTGTGCGCGTGTGTTCATGTGAGGAAGAGTGAATGAGTCAGTTTTTAATAGTTGGCTGTTGTACTGCCCTAGGGGACGGCACGCCTCTCTAACTGACTTTGGCACCGAGCCTCACTGTGCCTGTTTGCCAGCCGTTAACTATTTCCTTGCTTTTTGTTTTGTCTCCAGACACTAGCTTGTGTGATGTATTTATTTGACCTTTGACCTTGAAGGTAATTGAAGTCCCCTTTGTTTGCAGTGATGTGGAGATTCATTGAAAGACAGATTATAAAATTCAAGGAAGGAAAATTCTCATTTCCTGTTAGCAGCTCGTGGCCGGTGTAGCTTCAAGAAGACGGCCTGAAGCAGAGATGAGAAGAGGGCTACAGAGGTGTGGTAACGTCACTTCTTTTTAAAGCCACATACCTTACAGATATATTTTTTCATTTTCAACAAGACATCACTTCTGCACAACACCTTCTCGCTTTATTCAGCATTTTTCACAGTGCATATTCATACTCCACTGAGTCTTTTTAGTCTGAATCATCCTAATTGAACTTGTGTTGCAATCTTTTCACGGAGGACGTAAAAGTTTTGTTTTCACACCTACTGTGCGAAATCTCAGGGTGAATCACCAAGTGGAGCTGATGTCATGACGATGGCATACACAGCAGGAACTCACCTGAAGATAGGTATCTCCCACGAGATGTTTACCACGTTACCTGCAGAGAGAAAACTGAGTGAGGAGTAAAGAAAGATTACATTTTAAAAAATATTTATCTTGAATAATTCATGTAGTGTATGGGTTTTGAAAAAAAAAAAAAAAAACCTGCACATTATTTGCGAGGTTTAGACTTTAAAAATTCCCATTTACATATTGAGGAAGACTTTTAGTAATGTGAGTTTGGATTGCAGTATTAAAGACCCACGTGTAAATAGGGTTAAAGTAAAAGTGCAGCGTACGGCTTAATTCCTGGTCCCTTGCCAGGAGTAGATCAAGGAAGTTTTACCTTCAACAGTAACATTAGCCTAATTAAATCCTAATATTGTAACATTTCCGTGTGTAGCTGTCATAGTTTTCTTTCTTTTAATTCTTGTCTTTTAAACCAGTTCCACAGCAGACATGTGTGTACATAAATGTGCATTTGCTAAGTTTTATTTGGCAGATTTAAAACCACTTGACAATCACACCCCACAGTTGTCTCTGAAATGTATGTACTAATCAGCTGTTGATTGTTACAAAAATAATTTTAGGCTATTGGGCTTCCTGTTTGTGTTTTCACCCACCCAAACACCCTACCCCCCAACACTCCAAGTTTTGTTTATGGGTGTGTCTGTCCTCAGGAATCCTACACCATTAACAATTGAGGTTACTGTAACTGGCTAAGCAGCTTCGACCAGTAAGCTCAGGGTATCTAACACAACACGCAGTGTTCCGGCTACCCAGAGCAATAAACAGATGTCATTCTTTAACGCTTTACTGCTACGTGAGGGGGAAAAGGATGAAACAAGAGATGTGTAAGAGAGGACACAAGAAAGAAATCATTTTTCTGAAGGGAAGGTGAGTAGGAGAGAGGAAAAAAATGTGAGGGAGTGGAGGAGGTAAAAGAACCACCCAGACTTAACAAACCACCCAATCAAGCTGCGTTCTTGGGATTGGATCCCTCCCCTTTTTTCACCACCTGAGAGTGAGAAACACAGCTGTGCCGCAGAGGGCTGAAAAAGACAGAAGGAGAAAGGCTCTGAGAGCAGGTGAGAGCTGAAGCAGGGCACGCAAAGAGAAGAAAGGTTTTACAGATAACTGAAATCCGCTTTCAAATAAAAAAACACTTTTTTTTTTCTTTTTCAAAATCTTAAACAACTGTGAGAAAGAGACTCGAGGGGAAGACCTGAACTCCCAGGAGAACTGTGTAACAACAAAGCGATGAGCTCACTGTCTCGGGATTGAATGAACACAACATAAAGAGAATAAACCCTGAAAGGAAACTGGATACCAAAATGTGGGGGGAAAGGTGATGAAGAAAATGAAAATGGACTGAATGGCATTTTTAGGTATTTTTTCTTCCTCTTTTTCAAGTTTTACCTGTCTGGAACAAGGATTTTTTTCTTTTGAGTTTTCTGTGGAACAATGTAAGGTTGTCTTTCTACCTCTGAGGAGGGCCACATTTTGACAATATTCTATGAGGTGTCGGTGAGCTCCTGTGGAGACTGGCTCATGAGCAAATAGTGGAGACATGTCTCTAGAAGATGTCAAAAGCACCACCAGCCTCGGGGCTGAAAGCAGTGCTTCAGATCATTGCAATGGCCACTGTCTGAACCAAATTCAGGACCAGGAGGTGAACCCGAGTGAAGGCCAGGATGGGATCGTTCTGGATCGTATTGCCTCTCTGTCAGTGGATAAGTTTGATCCCAGTGACTTCACTGGGAGGTTTTCAAAGATCCAGTTAAGGTCCAAAAAGAGGGGAGGGATCATTAATAGAGGTATGTGGAGACTGTGTCTAAAACCTTTGTGTGTGTGTTTTTGTTTGTTTCTTTTTTTTCTTCTTCTTGAAGAGCACAAATGCGAATGAACACAAGATGAGTCAACACAGAGAGGAGGCAGTGAGATACATGTTTTGTAATATTCGCAGGGAGTTTGAATGTGATTGCTTATTTGTCATGACCTGAGGTGTTAGGTTTAAGGGTGGAAATGGCAGAAAGACAGGTTGAACATCCAGCTGAAAAAATGATCCTCCGCTCGCCAGCTGGAATGTGGGTGTGTGCGGTTTTTAGACGTTTTGAGATTTGAAATGGTTCAGATGTTCTGCTACCTGTTTAGACCCCGTCTGCCTCTTCATGTACTCCACTGCAAAGTTCGTCTTTGTTGTGGCTTGGAAACTAGACTCGACAGGTGTGTTTGCTGTGGGTTTTGAAGACCCTGTGAAAACTGATACCCTCTGTGTCTTTAGAATATACCACAAGGCTACTCCACTGATCATGAATCCAAAAAAGACATGCTTTTGCATTTCTGGCCTCAATATTGTTATTGTTCCCCCGAACTACTTGTTGTTTCTCAGCCCTACTTTAACCTCTGTGAATTTTATGTCTGAACACGTCTTGCTGTGGGAGAATGCCAACATTTTAGGGAGCCTTTACAGGTATACTTGGAATCGGAGTATTGTTTAAATTTATTAATATATCAGGTTTTACATTTATTAAATCAAGTAACACTGAATGGCATTTGAATACCTGTATACAGCGAGATGAACACTGAGTGTAAAGAAGATGGGGATAAGAAAAGCAGAATGCTTATTTTGTGTCTCTGACTGAACTTGAAAAAAGATGGAGACATAGGTGCACGGTGAGGAGTGAAAAGGGGGAATTTTGGTGTGAGGTAGTGTCTGTGCAACAGAGCAGCCCCTGCACAAACATGCCTTTATTGAGACTTCTCAATAAATGAGCTTGTAGACTGCAAATGTCCAAAAAATGCCATTAAATGTAATTATAGAAGCGTCTGCTGCTGAGATAATGTACATGTGTCAGTCTTTGATGGTACACAAACGCGTTCTCAGTTATCTGACCCAGCTGTGCCAAGGACGCACTACTGTGTCAGCCCCGAGCCTCAAACAGCCCCTCTGTGGTCGTTTGAAGCAATCTATTTGCGCTGTGTGTTTATGCGTGAGAGTGTGCTCATGTGCTGTGTTATGATGGTTCGGTTAGCATGACAAAAACACATCATGTCAACAGATGTCTGACACATGTTGACTTGTTTTCTATGGTTTTTGTGATCAAGTGAATTTGATTTATGAAGCTGAAATGATTAATACAATCACGGATGAACAGACATTTATGCTAGCAGTTCATTCCTTGATTGAAATGTAACATTCAACATGCAACTTCTCCATCATTAGGTCATGAATGATAATGCTCCAGTCAAACAATGTCCGTCTGTGCTAGACACAATGTGTTAAACAGTCTTTGTTTGACTGATGAAATTGTGTAATCTCACTGGGATTACATTACACAAGTGTTTGTGTCTAATTCAAAGATGTTGTTTAAAGGGCATACAATTCGTTTCTTTTATTGTTATTGTAAGCTGGCCCCGGCTGAGCCTAAGCAACAGGGATTTTTTTTAATAGACAAAGTTACAACTGTTAACTTTAATTTAAGAGAAAACATAAATACTTGATTTATCTCAAAAGTTGACAAATTGGTGTGATAATAAAACAGTTTGTTTTTTAAAGTGATTCAGTTTTTGTTGTTGAGGCCAGGTACGGTCACATGGTTAACTGTGACTGTGAATCTCTGTCTGTATGAACTTTCTCCTCATGCTGGAAGTGAGAAATCGCTTCTCTTTTTGTGTCACTCTCTGTGTTTGTGCTGATGTGGAGAGCAGCTGTTTACACCTCTGTACCCATTCTGTGCCACGTAGCAAGTGGGGAGTGTTATATTAATGTAGTGTAAGACGTTCTCCATCCTCCCTGTGACAGCCACTGAGTTAACAACTTTTCTGGTTGAAACATTTGCACTGTCAGTATCTTAGACAATTAGCACATGGCAAATATTGTCATGAACAGCTCTGATCTTTTCATTTTAATAAGAAATTATGTCAGCTCCTCCTTCTCCTCCTCCTCCTCCTCATCATCATCATCATCATCATCATCATCATCATCATTTATTTCTTTACTTTTAAAGCAGAACAATAAAAATAAATAAAAATAAATAAAAGCCCCAGCAGTGAAAGCTGTTCTGGAGTTTTCTCTTCTTTACTTCCCTGCTCTTATCACTTCTGAACTTGGCTTCTGTCTCCCATTAGCCACTGTTTGCTGTCTGACTGGAATATGTGTAATTACATATATGATTTTCTTCTTCTCGTCTACTCAGGGCAGGGTTGGGGATGCACTGACATGCTCCACCATCTCAAGTTACAAATTGGTTTTACACAAAAGGCCCCTTCGTACTCGTAGCGAGTTTTAAAAGCTGAATGGGTGGTGTTGTTTCTTCTCATTCTGTTGATAGCGTTTGTTCAAACTGAAGCCTGTAAACGGTTTTGATTTACAATGAGTACCATTAATGGAGATGACTCGGCTACTGATCTGGCAGAGTCTGTTTAATGTTGCTGGTTAACACACTACACATGATTTAAGCTCCAGCTTTGATTGTTCAGATGGAGTGGCCCCTTAGTTAGCCACCATTGTTAGCAGTGGAGTCTTTTGGGCTAAGCTTTGTAGACGTGTGCGGTGACTCAATGTTTCTAAGGCTTAAAAGTAGCATACCTTGATGTGGGTAACATCCTCACGCCTGCTCGCTAGTGTATTGTTTTGTAACCATTTTATAACTGCCACATTTTCAGAACAGCAGGTTTACATTATCTGATGCTGAGCAGCCTAATGCTTATTGATTGAATCACTCATTCATTGCACCACTAAAGGTCAGGTTATTATGTTAGAGATATAAACAGGAAATGGAAGGAATCCTTTATGTATGTATTAATGTATATAAAAATCCCCTTTCACCCCTGCGGGCGGTCTATCCCAGAGGATCTTAGCTCGGCCATTCTCCACCACCCTAGGGGGCGTCTCCCATTTTGACCTTGGGACTTCCAGGCCATATTCGGCACAGATGTTTCTCTATACTATGCCGCCACTTGGTTATGGCGTTCCATGTATGCCCTGCCTTGTCTCAGGGGCATTTTTACACATCCTGCACCTGGGGTTTTGTCTGGTGTGATGGATCTTGTGCTCAAAGCTTGTTCCTTTGCTGCCATGATTAGTGCCTCTGTGCTGCCTTTTAGTCCAGCTTTGGCCAGCCACTGGTACCTTCCCTCTCTTCATTATCATCCGACTACACTTCTCTAGTGCGAATGACATTCTGATGTCATTGCTGTATATCCTGGTGGTGTGCATCAGTGAATCAATGTCTCATTCACTCTTGGAATACAGCTTGATGTCATCCATGTACAGGAGGTTCAGGCCTATGGAGAACAGCAGTGGGGACAGAGCTCCTTTGTAGATCCCACACTTGATGGTGACTTGTACTGTGGGCTTGAAGTTGGTCTCCAGTTTTGTACACCACATCCCCATTGAGTCATAGGCCTTCTTGTAATCAATCCAGGCAGTGAACAGGTTGGTCAGTCAAGTCTAGCAGTCTCAGCTGACTGCTTGGTCTACCAGTAGCTGGTGTTTTGCACCTCTGGTATTCTTGCCATTCCTTTCTGTGCCCCGCTCATGTATTGACCCATGTGACTGTTCATCTTAGCCGCTATGATGCCTGACAGGAGTTTCCATGTGGTACTTCTTTTCCGGTACCTTCTTTCCCTGCTGACTGTCCGGCCTTTGGTTAGCCATTCCGGGTGTTTCTCGTAGAGTAGCAGTGGGTTCATTTGTCCTGCCCAGACGCCAATAAGTGTGAACCATGTCGGGGCCTGGCGCTGTCCAACTCTTCATACTGGAGACCCTTTCTTGAGCCACTGAGCATGTGCGTGCTTATGTGTGAGAGAGTAAAACAGTGAGTGCTAACCCAATTTAAACAGTTTTAAGTTGATTTAACTTTAATTGGGGTTTTTTAGTTAGTTACTCACTGTCACTAAAAATAGTGCAATTACAATAAAAATGAATTGGTGATCAATTATTTCCTTCACATCATACTTGTAGACTAAGTATAAATGAAATCTTAATTTTCTCTTTACATGTATAAGTACCCTGTATATATGTGTGTGTTCATGTGTGTTTGCCTGTGTGTGTAAAGGAGTCACATTCCAACAGCTGGCATGCCCGGGCCCCTGCTCAGAATGTGTGGAATCCCAGCCGCTCCATCAGGGTGTGTTCATCTCTATGTCCATGATTTTTTTTCCCTCTCTCTTATAGGCTCCATAAATGTGTGTCATTGTGACCCAGTGGGAAATACGCCCCCTTTCCCCATTGTAATTCCTGAAATTTGATTGATTTTTCCTATTGTGGATTTGTGCTGTGCTCCAGCGAACACTCTGCAGGCTTCATTTGCATCAGTCAGAGCAGAAAGAGTCAAACGGCATCTTAATTAGAAAGGTCTATTTTCAATGTCGAGCTTCGTCCACACTCTCACACAAGCGTGTCGTGTTTAGTTTACCGGTACATAACAATTCAAATTTCCCGTAGATGCCCCCCTCCCCACCACCACCAGCTGGCACATGTAACTGTTTAACCTAATGTGGGTCAACAAACAAAACATGCAAACATTTTCATGCAGTCTCAGAAGTAAGACTGGATGAGGAAGAAGACTTTTAAATAAGATTTAGCTGTCATCTCATCAGTTCAGCACTTGGTGCACCAGCAGTCAAGTGGTCGTTATACACAGGATGTTTTGACAGTTTCAGGAGAACATTTAAAAAATTGTTTAATATTTAATGATTGTCAGTTGGGCTTGATTGGCTTATATGCAGGTTAACAGCCAAAATTGTGATTTGCTTATTCTGTCAGGCCCAGCACCATGATGGGACAAGCAAAAGTTGCAGACAGAAATAGGCTTTCAGTGCTTCTTTGATATATTTCTCCTCCTTTGAGATTAAACTGTAATTGTCTGTTAATATGAACCAGGCCATCCTCTGCTTGACAGCTCTCCTGTGAGCTGCCAAGCTTTGCATAATACCGTATCCTATACACTTTCTGCTTTTCCTTTCACTCTCATTTTCTTTGCTCTCCCTCCCTCGGCCGCTCACATGTCCTGTGGCACTTCCGCTGTTCATCCAGGGAATTGCACAATGACCCTAATTATCCACTTGTACTTCCAAGCTTTTTCAGCCAACCGTAACATCGCTGCCATAACTTTATGCTTAGGCAGACATTTTCAAAGGCTTTTTAAGGTAGAGAGAATTTAGTTAGGTACACTAAAGACTCAGTTAGGAGTTGCTAACTAAAGCTATGAGATGTGGGAGGTTATTATCAGATGCTAGCCGAGTCCTGGCATACAGTGTGTTGGTATTGGCCTGTGTATCTACTTAAAGGAAGACAAAATTAAATACCAGCTGCACTGCTAAAGTTTAAAGGTCAGGTAAGGGATGCTTCATCAGGCAAAGCAGACTAAAATCTCTTAAGCTGGGATAAGCAAAGGGAGCAGACTGCTTTGCTTCGATTTTACTTTTCACACCATGACTCTGTATCTTCTCATTACACAGTTCAAAACAGCAGA
>VURO01000803.1:17742-47142 GCA_015108175.1 Pelvicachromis taeniatus
CTACAGTGCCCCGTTTAAAAAAAAAAAAAAAAAAGAAGCAAAGAATCAACCTCACATTCACCACATTAAATATTTATCGTCTGAAAATTATATCCAGCGGCACCAAGGCACCTGCAATGATCACGAAACATTCACTAAAATGTCTCGCTGTTAATTACGTGATCAAATTTGTAAAGCATGAACATTGCATCTAAATTATTGACAGGTTAATTTCCCATGTGCCACCTGAATCATTTCATTTCTGCCGGAGGTGTGAAGCAGTTGTACCAGCTGATAAGTCAGGAATAAGTCAGATTTCATTATCAGTGTAGTGCCTAGGCTGGCTGATAACAACAAGACGTTTAAGTACAGAAATCAGCTGCTAAAATATTTGTATTGATTTTTGGTGTCCGGAATGCTTTACAGTCTGTTCTGTAGGAATGCTGAATTACTACATTGACTGTCTGGCCCCTTCTGGCTACTTAATAGTTGCTGAAGGAGATTTTGTACATTCCCAGCTGATCTCCATCCATATTTCTATAAAATCTAGCGTCCTCCACACCACACAGGTCAAAAGCCAGTTAAAATCTGTACGTGGTACTTGAGGTGGTGCTGTACTGACCAGTTGTTTCTGGTTATTTGCTGGTTCAGCCTGCCTATCACTGCTTCCCTTGGCTGTCATTGGTCAGTACAGGCTGACGGCATGCTCACTCAGCACAATATGAAACAGAAGAGGACAACAATAGAAACATTAGTGCTGTTAGTCTGCTCCATTCCAGCTACAGTGGTATCAAAGCTGCCTTTTCATTCCCCCTCACTCACTAGTTTTTACCTTCCCATTTTATCAATGTCTATTTTCAGCACACCCCCCATGTAGCACTAACTGGTGTGTGTGTGTGTGTGTGTGTGTGTATGTGCAGCCCCCCACCCCCCCGCTCTCTTTCTCTGTCTTTCCTCTAAGAGGATTGGCTGCTTGCGTCTACCAACATCTGTGTATCACTGTCCTGAGAGAGCAAAACAGAGAGGGGATGGGGGGGTGTTATCCAGCAAGATAGCAGCACAGAGCTCAGGCAAGCCTGAGAGACACTCTGTTTCTCTTTCTCTCTGGCATACGCACACTTTTCCTCGTGCACGCACGCAAACAAACACACACACTCAGCAGCAGACAGCCGCAACATCCGCATCGCTCGCTGCCCTCCCGCATCCTTCTCCCCCTTTCTCCGAGCCTTTTTCCTGCCGGAGCGCTCTCCTCTTTCTCTTACTTGCTCCGTCTGCAACGCCTCATCCTGCCGTCCTGTCCCCCCTCTGCTGTCTGTCACCGTGGCGACATAGCCTCTGCAGCCATGGCGACCAGCCAGCAGGATTCAGGCTTCTTTGACATCAGCCTCAAGTCTCTGCTGAAGTCCTTTGGAGGCAGTGAGTACAGCTAACAGATCACTGTTGTTGTTGCTGCTGCTGTGCCCACCAAATGTGTGATACAGTCTGCCATCAAATCTTCATTAATGGATCCTGCAGTGTACAGACTATGCTTATTTGTGTTTACGTTTGGAGTGCTGGGCCAAACGGACGGCACACAATGTGATCGACACATTTGGCAATATTACGTAACGTAATAATGGAAGACAAGTAGTTGAGCAAGAGCTCCAGAGGATGAGGATAAATCTGGCTTCTCAGCAGTTTTCTATATAGAACATTACTTAACAGAAAAAAGTGTCACTGTTTGACTTTGACTTGATCATTTCTGTGCCAGGCTCAAGCAGAATTTGCCAATAAATAAATGAAAACAAAACAGATCTGTCTGTTTACATGTGATATTATTATGTGCGGTCCAGAAAACTCAAAATATCTGTTTACAAAACAGAAGGTAAAGCTACTGTAGGTCGCTGTGAGGCAGTTCGTCACCAACAGCATCTCTCGCCACTGTTTTCACCGGGACATACTGTACTTTACAAATGTGAGACATTACAGCAAGCCGAACACGTCGCTGATTTATCGCCCGATTTTGATTAATCAGTGTGTAGTTTACCTTGTAGATGATGCAAATATAAGCAAAAAGGCTTTGTTGTTGTTGTGCTGCGGTGATTTTCCTGTTGGCTGAACACTTCTTCTGGTAGTCTTCAGTTTGTTTATGTGTGCCTCTTTGAGAAGTCACTAGATTCCATGAGAATTTCTTGCCTTTTGCACAGCTCATGTGTCAGGTGTGCTTTGAAGGTTACTGTCAGCAGGGGTTACGTGGGTGCAGCGGTTAAGGAGGAATTTTATGGGCAGTGTTGATGGTTCCCCCTGAGCTATTGATGATGTAATAAAAAATGAAATCACTGCAGAAACAGACGTGTTTCCTCACTCGTCACAGCTGTAGGCCGGACGCAGACATGTTGGGTTTTGTTTGGCTCAAGGTCATGGTATCAATAGCCAAGAAGCAGGCTTTTAACTCCAACTTAGGTTGGTGTTTTAACTTCAAGTTGCTGTGGAGTGAAATCACTAGACAAATAGCTGACCTCATCATCTCATGCCATCGCTTGGAAATATTCATGCGCGTAATGTCAACTACTCAGATTTTTGTAAGACTTTAGTTATAATCCTTTAGTTTTTTTTTTTTTGTTTCATTATTACATCCTTAAAAAAACATTTCTAAATCCTTTCACCTGTAATATCCACAACATGACAGCATTTGGGATTACAGTAGTTGAGAAGTGCACTGCTGTTGACATTCATTCAAATGTAAACCTCTCATAAATACACAACTAAGGGTTAGTTCAAAAACGACGAATAATAAACCAATAAAAACTCGAGAATACCTTCCGGACCAGCATACAGGTTTAGCTCTTTTTGGTCTTGGCGAGGCCAGTCAGTGTGTGTTTGTCTTCTTGTCTGTGCTTTTACAAGTGACTCATCACAGTCCATATTAAACTGGCAGCAGACTGTGCAAGCATGTGCACAACATGTCTTTTCACAAGGCCAGACAAACTGAAAGGTATTAAAATGGTAACCTTAATTTAAAGATCCGTGTTTGGATTTCTGTTTGACAGCTGCATTGTTGATGCATCAAGATGTGTATGCAGTCACCCTGTCTCATTATGGATGTTATTCATGACTCATCCCGTCAGGGTGCTTGTCTGCTAGTATGACATGATGGTTGGAGGTAAACACCAGATGTAAATTCTCTTCACTTGGTCTATTTTTATCAGATAATCTGATTATTTTTAAGACTTGATTCCCACAGTTCAAGTCAGGGTTTTAAAATGCGTTGTTGTCTCCATCCAGCATCAAAACTCTACTCTTACATTTAAATTCATTTTCTCATTTAAAATTTGGAATTTATTATAAAAAGGGTAATTAAACCAAAGCAGACTTGTATTGGCTGGACATGACAGGATTCTGCTGAATTTACCCCCTTTATTGCTGAGTCATGCAAATGGTCTATAATGATCAAATGAAGTGCTCTGCCGCAGCTTTGCTGGGCCGCCACGACTTTCGACCCTCGTCTGATCAAGCACAAGCTTCCATACCGCTGTGCATCACTGAGCAGTTGTAATGGATTATCTCCATTTGAGACCACCTTCTATTCTATTGTGTATGAGTGGGTGTGTTTCTGTGTATTTGATTATGTCTTTGTGTTCATGTGTCTGCAATTGTGTATGAGTAGGGGTCAGTGGGAGTGGTGGGTATGTACGAGAGTGACCGCCAGCAGTCTATATATAGCACCTCCCTCCGCCCCTCGGCTCGCTCTCGGAGCAGTGTTGAAATTCCAGCCTAACTCTTCTGGTCAGATCTCCACAAGGAGCAGACTTTACTTAACTGCTATTTGCTACTTAAGGACAGCCCTTAACCATTTTCAAAGAAGCATTTAATTTCAGTACTTCCTTCCAAAGGGCTTCAAGGAATTCAAGGTCACAGGAATTGTTGTGCAGAGCAGTGTTGGCAGGTTGGAGGCGGAGCAGAAGCAAAAGTAGAAACTGATAGCTGGCCTGTAGGCTCATATAGCTCTCGAGCACGAGGCTCTACGCAGCCTCTAATCTACCCAAACCTCTCCTGGAGCAGGACACTGGAAAAGTTTTTTTTATCCCTGTTGGTAGATTGACCTTATGACAGAATAAATTGTTGTTGGTTGTCTCTACTTTTATTTTAAGAAGACACTTCTGCACCTACTCTTCAACTTTCAACTGGAGCTCTCTTGGCTCTGGAGCATCGAGGCATCTTCACTTGGGCAGATTTGCTCTGGCTATGGCTCCTCCAGTGCGTGAATGCAGCTCGCCACCCTGTTTGATCTGGACTGAATATGGGATAGAGGTGTAATGCTACTGACATGACAGTTTTCTTTTTGACCTCAGGCTCGTGTGTTTCGCTTCTTCTGTCGTTCATTTTCTTAAGGATGGAGATTTACACTTTTAGCTTTGGTTAAACCGACCTGGTGCCAAAGCTGGACATTAAAGGGACTTCTGTAGCATTTTTGACAATGGTGGAGTAGACCAATGTCCTCTGTGACTTTAACCTCTTGCAAGGAATTGCTTTTGTTATAAATCATGGTCGCTGTATTTCACAGCCTGTAAAATCCCACCATTTCTTCCCATTTCACCCATTGTGTCCTTGTAAGGCTGTCTGCACCATGGAGGTGCCAACGAAATGGAGCAGGGCTAGTGTGATCAGCTTCATCAAGGGCCTTGGTAAGCGTAAAGGCTTGTGCATTCATATGGACACCTGTTTCCAAAGCCTGAGTGCTCAAGTTTAACTCTGCTTTATAGGCTGCTTTGCAGGCCAAGGGGCCTGTCATGTCCATGAGTTAGTATTTACATCTCACCTCTCCAGTGAGGTCAGGGCACATGGTCATGCAAGGTCAGTGTGATTTGGGATTGTTCTTAATGCAAACACACTAGACACATCTGGGAAATGTTGTGGTAATTGTTGCTTTGTTTTGTTTGGGGGGGTGGGGGAAGCACTTAACACATGTTTTTTTCCTCCGGCATATTCTGGGAATCAAACCAGCAAATGTTTCATTCTGTTTATTTATCCGAGTATGAGATTTATTACCACGAGTCTGCACCTCAGCTGCCTGAATGCAAAGCAGGGAGGATCGTGTAAGGATTGCCAGAGTCGGTGTCCATCGCCGAACCATAACTCAGTCAAAATGCGAACACACAGATGTGGTATTTATTAGTTTGAATACAATTTATGCTCAAGAAGATGATCTTTAACACTTCCCCATTCCTCATGACTCTACAGTTGAGAATCATCAACCATAAAAACATTGCAAATGTGAACTTCTAATGGATATTCAACTCTCTTTGTCATGGTACAGAAAGCAAAAACCGGCTCAAGGCCCAAAAATGATGAGATCTGTAGTTCAAAAACCTTTAGCGTTAAATATGCTCCAGTTAGCAGTAACGCTGATAAAAATGTGTGCACGCTGGGGGCACAGAAGTATTTATTGTAACTCAGGGGTGACCCACAGTGTCAGGGTGCTTCAGACTAACTGGTCTGTCATATCTGCCATCAGCTTCTCCAGTGGGACTGAAGCCACCCATTCCACCAGCCAGCGGTCCTCTGGGTGAGAGGAAGGGCCCCGTCGTCATGGCGCCTGTCAACGTGGACCCCGAGAGCAAGCCGGGCGAGTTCGTCCTAAAAAGCTTATTTGCCAACTTCACCTTACTCTCTGAACGCAAGATCCGTATCATCATGGCTGAACCACTGGTGAGTGACTGAGCTTCGATTCTTTTTTTTTCTCTCCACGACGCTTAGTCCACTTCAGTCTGTGTTACAGCATCATAAACACACATTTTGACCATCTTATTTAATTTGGTTATTCGTAGTAACTTTTGATGACAATGTATACTGGCTCAGCTTTTTTATGCATTCCTCAGTTTCCAGCCATTTTTAATTATCCAGCTGAGCAATAAATGGACTAAGCAGTAAATCAGGCAATGCCTTCTCTTTATCACTGTGTTTACTGGGTAGTATTTTACCTTAGCTGGAAACCCACGCACACTCCACAGTCAGTGATCAAATACATATTTAACACAAGGTGTTTTTCCTCTGTATTGTTATCATTTGAAAAAGCAGGCAGTGCTAAATAATACAGGCTTAGATGTACCTGTTAGTGTATTTGGAACTGTGAATGTTAACACTTTTGCTTGTCTCTATATGGCAGTTTTCAGTTTATGGTGCGTTTGCAGTTTTTTAAACAACAAAGTAACTCTAATATGTCTGAGCCTGAATATTAACCCTCTCATCTCACAAAGTAAACTTCGTCACTTTTTGTTACATTTAGTAAATCCGACTATTAGCTTTGACCTTCTGACTCAGTGATTTTATGAGTCGCACTCTCTCTCTTTTGGACATAATGGCTATTTTGTTTTGTCAGGAGTCTGAACTGAATTTCTTTTCCCTGAATTTCAAAATAAAATATTTACTAATGCTAGCAGACTAACATGACCTCTGTTTGTTCTTATCTCACAGGAGAAGCCACTAAACAAATCTCTGCAGAGAGGCGAAGACCCACAGTTTGACCAGGTGCGTGTGCTTCACGTGGACACATACTTACTATACACCGTTGCATTTTTTTGAAAGGGACTAACATTTTTGCCATCCTTTCTCTTTCTCTCTTGGCTCCCCCTTTTCTTCCTGTCATCTGTCCAGCTGATCAGCTCTATGAGTTCTCTAGCTGAGTACTGCCTGCCATCCATCCTGAAGACTCTGTTCGACTGGTACAAGAGGCAAAATGGCCTGGAGGACGAGTCCCATGAATATCGACCCAGGGCCAACACCAAGTCAAAAAAGTGAGAGAAGATTCAAATATTGGAGATGTTTGTGCAACACATGAACTTGACCATGAAATACTTTCCTTTAAAATGATTTATTCCAAGCAATGTGGGCTCAAACATAGACATAGAATTAGAGGTAGAAACCAAAAAAATGACGACTTGGAAGACTTGGCAACAGATACTGCAAATAATTAAAAAAAAAGGATCTTTTCCTTTTTGTGGAGCTTGTTTCTACATTAAACACAGTGAAATGAAGGTTAAGGCATTACTAGTGCCGTAGATGATGAAATGTGCTAAAACCAGGCAGTCAAACATGACTTTCACAGCTGTGTGCACTTGGGCCTTACAGAACAGACACTGTAATTGTAAGTGTGCTAATGTGGTTTTATGTTTGTCTTTCTCAGTGATGAGCAACAGAAGGACTACTTATTAGAGCGGAGGGATCTGGCGATAGATTTCATCTTTTCACTGGTGCTTATTGAAGTTTTAAAGCAGGTGGGGCACATTTTGCAGTCTGGTCAGTTTGGCATCTTTTAAAGTTTTAAAGGAGAAGCACTAATAAAGTATTGTTTGCCTTTCTCTGAATTATTATACAACACATTGTACAAGTACTATATAATAATATGTTGCCATGTAGTATTGGCTACTCCACTCATGTGCAGTTGCAACTAAAGCAAATGTATTAATAATTTAGACATGGTTCCAGGAAAGTATCATGCATATTAAACTTCCTTCCAGAGCTCTTATATGTTTAAGTGACAAAGTAATTGTAATAAAATTCCGTTTTTATGCAGATCCCCCTCCATCCTCTTTTGGATGGACTCATCCAAGAAGTCGTTAACCTTGCCTTCAAGCACTTCAAATACAAGGAAGGGTAAGACAAAACCTATAAAAATTATATTAATACAGTAGAATGCATTAAATGCATTTTAGTTTTCAAATTTGTAAAAACTAACCAGTATACTTGGTTGATCATTTTCATGTTAATGTTTAATTTTTAGGTATCTGGGGCCCAACACAGGCAACATGCACATAGTAGCTGACCTCTATGCTGAAGTAGTGGGAGTTGTAGCTCAGTCAAGGTACTGTTGAATTTATTAATGCTCACACTGTATGCATGTTTCTGTAGCCGCACGCAATAAATGTTTGTGTCTCATGTAATTGTACCTGTTGCTAGTACTTCTTTATTCAAAAATAAATCTCCCTGAAGACAGAAGATGTTACAGCTGTGGCCTGTTTGTCTGGGCTAAAAATGTAATATGTGGCAACAGTTGCTATCTGACATCTTTTTGACCGCATTTCCAGTGAAATCAGAGATTACAAATGTTGTCTCTGTGACCTCAGCACAAGTGAGGAACCTAATGTAGTAAAGCTGTGTTCTTCTAGTCTGTGTGTTTGTGAATGTGTTTGTGTGCATAGGGGAAACAATAAGGGTCCTCCAAGTCTGTCACCTAATGTCATGTGTGATGAAGGATAAAAAAAGAAATAAAAAATCTATTTTTACTGTGTGATGCAGTTACACATGGCAGCTCTCTCTCTCTCTCTCTCTCTCTCTCTCTCTCTCTCTCTCGCTCTCTCTCTCTCTCTCTCTCACACACACACATACACGCACACACACGCAGGATAAAAAAAACAATATCCACATACTTAATGGAACACAGCTATCGACCAAGTATTTTGAGATCTAGTTGAGCAAAGGGAGAAAATCTGTTTTATGTTTTTTACACTAATCAAGTAGCGTTCTAAATCACCTTTCTATGTTATTTATTTGCACTGCATTATGCACACACAGGACTATACACAGTCATAAACAACCTGAGGTCATGCCTTTTTATTCTTGCCATTATCTTCATCTTTTTTTCAGTTTAGTTAATGACACCAGTGTTTATGTGTGGTTTATTTAAACTCTCTGCACGCCAAACAATGCTAATAACTATTTCACTTACTGAACCGCTGCGGTAACATGCAAGAGCATCTGCAAAAATCACACACATACATATTCCCTGCACATTGCCCCTCCAGATGCCTTTCTAAATATAGGCTTGCTGAGCACTGTTGGAAGAATCTGTCTACCTGGTTGGTACATACGCAAAAAAGTATATACCCATGTGTGCATGTGTTTAAAAAAAAAAGGAGGGGGGGAGGGGCAGACTAAAGGTACTCAATCTAAGCAAATAAACAGAGATTAGAAGACTTTTGCTGCTTTGTTATAGTTATTCTTCAAATGTAACCCCCCCCCCCACCACCACCACCACCACCACCACTTAGACATAGATATAAAAGAGTTTTAGTAAAAGTATTTACTAAAACTCACGAGAATTGCTCACATCTGGTCACCATTTCCTCGGCAGGTTCCCAGCAGTGAGGAAGAAGTTCATCTCCGAGCTTAAGGAGCTTAGGCAGAAAGAGCAGAGCCCGTACGTCATCCAGTCCACCATCAGCCTCATCATGGGACTCAAGTTTTTCCGCATCAAAATGTACCCGGTGGAAGACTTTGAAGCTTCCTTCCAGTTCATGCAGGTAGACTGAGCTACTACTGTACTAGCTACCTTGCCAAAGAGGGGCTGTGTTTAGGAATCTAAAGAAGCTTAAAGGAATGATGTAGTTTTTTGGGGGAAATATTTGTACCTGGAAGCTCTTAAGTGTTATCACAGAGCTTTCTATTGAAGTTCTACAAAGTAAATAGTAGTAATTAATTGCCTTGTTTATCGCACCTTTGATGTGAATCTTAGTTGCAAGACTTCCCATGAACCATTGCAAAACAAAGCTATGGACATGTACAGAGATGTTTTTTATGACTTTCTCTGACTCTCTTTCTTTCCTTCTCTGTGTCTGCAGGAGTGTGCACAGTATTTCCTGGAAGTGAAAGATAAAGACATTAAGCATTCATTAGCCGGACTCTTTGTGGAAATACTCGTACCTGTAGCTGCTGTAAGTGCATTTAATCTTTCTCCTCAGACGGAAAAAAGTAGACATTAGGACAGGCTCAGATTGAAATTATTGCTCTCCCTTTATAAGATAAGTCTGACATCTTAGGATCATCAGTATATAATGCCCCGTTTGTCTCGATCAGGTTAACACACATTGTTCTGGTGGGGGGTGGGGGGGATGAAATCAAATGTATATTGACATAACTTCTGCATTATCTCTCCTCCTCCAGACCGTGAAGAATGAGGTCAACGTACCGTGTCTACGAAATTTTGTCGAAAGTTTGTACGACACTACACTGGACCTGTCCTCTAGGAAGAAACACTCTCTGGTAACTTTCTCCCTCGATTCGGTTTCAGCACTGGTAATCTCTCTTCATTTCCTCTTCATTACTAGCAGTTGGTGAATGCACTTACTGTAACTCTCCCAACATGTGGGCTTTTATCTCTTCATGGGAATGAGATAAGAGTGTAGTGTACAGCGCACTGGCTATTTTTTGTAGCTGTGCCAGATGGGCAGTGTTTGCCCACAGCATGGAGGTAGGCAGGGAAATCGGCAGTTCATCTGACTCATTAAAATAGTGCACTATGGCTAGGCTTTGATTACAAGGCTTCTGAACTGTATGTGATTTTAAGTGCAATAACTTTAGTTTCTTAGATACATGACAAAGCTCGCTGAGGTGGTACATTCTCTAAGATGTTGCCCCACCTTCGGTATGTGTCCCGTAGTTATTTGACGGGCACATTTGATAACAAAACATGACATCAGTTCTCTGTGCCGCATTATTATTGCAGATTCTCCACATACTCCAAGCCACCCATGCAGCAAAGACCTAACACACCTCTCTCCAAACAAAAGTTTTTTTTTTGTTTTTTTTTCCACTTTTTCCAAGTGAACAACGAAGAGGCACGCAAACTAACAAGCAGTCAACTACCATGTCAGAGAGATCATAATTGACAAACACGACAGGAATGATAGCAATGTGGCACTTTTCCATAATTGTTATTCATTTGCATTCTGGGTGTCTGAGTGAAAGAAAGAAATGGGCGAGAATCAGATAAAGTGTGCTCACTTTGATAAGGAGTGACATGTGCGCTTCTCAAGGTTAGAGTTTCCAAAACCAGTCGCGGCGCCTCCCTCGACCCACGCTGATAATTAGCAAAGAATGATCTGCATGCTGACTTACATAACCTTTAGGAATGACTGAACAGACCAGACGTCAGGTCTGGTTTGCTGGACATTAAATTTCAGTTAAAATCCGTAAATATGACTCGCTTCTAAAGCCTCGCACTGTTGATGGTTTGATTTCATTTTTTTCATTTTTATGTATATAAATTCTTGTTTTTAAAGGACAACGATGGATGTCAGTATCTGGGTTAAAGTTTGCAGTTAGTCAGACTCACTAACTGGGGAGAAAGAATAAGTAATGAAGGTTACCACGATGTACCGTCATCACACTACCTTTGAACTTTCATCCAGTGTAAAATTGTAACAAATCAGAGAAGTGCTTTTTATCAACTTCAGTGTTTGGCTGACAGGTCGGTTCATCCCTCAAAATTTGTCATGCGCCTAATTTAATTTTCTCCCATCTGTCTTCCCTCTCTGCACCAGGCCCTGTATCCTCTGGTGACCTGCCTGTTGTGTGTCAGTCAGAAGCAGTTCTTCCTCAGCCGCTGGCACATTTTTCTCAACAACTGCCTCTCGAACCTCAAGGTCAGCTGCTTCATCTGTACGATGCAAATGCACAAATTACTGTAGAATGGGCTGTTTGTTTCCCAAAACACTGTTATACTCATAAATAAAAATGATGTGTGAAAAGTGAAATGTACATGCACAAAACACTGACCTTTAAACAACAAAATCTTTGCTCTGCCCACTAGCCCTTCAGCTTTAAAATCACCTGTCAGTGTTTATTGCTTCAAGTGAAGCAGTGCAGCTTAGAAACTGACTGACCAGGGCTCGTAAAGCCTCATAAAGTTTATGATTACACTTTAAATCTTTAGAATCCAGTGTATGTTGGGCACATAGCAATTTATACCGTGCCTGTACAATAACAGAAAGAAATGCCTCTTAGTGTTTTTTTTTGTTGTTGTTGTTTTTTGTCTTTTTTATTTCAGGAACTTGTTTTGATGAGAGGAAACATTCTTGTTACCATTGTGTAACAAACTCTACCTATTTTAAGTCTAATTGTTTTTTGTCTGCATGCGTGTGAATGCAGAATAAAGACCCCAAGATGGCACGAGTGGCTCTGGAATCACTCTACCGCCTGCTGTGGGTGTACATGATCCGGATAAAGTGTGAAAGCAACACTGCTACACAAAGGTAATGCTACATCTGTTACTTTTCTATAAAACAGCATGTAAGATGTAATTGGAAGCTTAATATCAGCTTGTTGTTGTTTAATAACATATTCTGTTGAACAATCATTAGTTATCGTTCCAGAAATCTCTTTCAGCTCTGTTTGTTCTTCTTCTTCTACTTTTATGATTGAGTTATTTAGTGGAATTTTCCTTAAACGTGGTACAGTTGTAAATATAGTAAAATGCATCGGGAATTAAGATGATTATTTACATTTCTTTGTCCCTCAGTCGCCTGACATCCATCACCACCACTCTCTTCCCCAAAGGGAGTCGTAGCGTCGTGCCCAGAGACATGCCCCTGAATATTTTTGTCAAGATTATCCAGTTTATTGCCCAGGTATTATTATTATTATTATTATTATTATTATTATTATTTAATCATTAAAAAATAATCTCTTAAGATTAAAAATCTGAATACCTTGATAAGGTATGAGTGACAAAGCCACATAAAGTGTTGGACGTGCACGTTTTAAATCTCTTCTTGGTCAGAGAAATAAAGCCACATTTGTGTACGTGGATTTTTCTTTTTCTGTACTGCAGTAGAAAAACAGACCAACACAATGGTTAATCCGAAATTCTGAGATGGCACTGTTCCAGTAACTACTCAAAAGCTAAACAGTAATGAAAAGTAGAGGCTGACCAAGAATGTAGGACATGAGATTTTTTTTTTTACATTCACCAGAATCCATTATCAAAATTGATTACATTATATCTGATGGCTGAATAAGAGGCAGAGGGTTTTTAAAACCTGCTCTAATGCTGTTTAAGTGCAGTGCACTCTTTGCTCTTGCATTTGCTGCTGTCATGTAGCAACTGTGTGAAACCCCAGGTACTGTTTTTGTGACTCCAACTAAATAAGTAGTATAAATAAGACCTTCAGTGTCCTGTTTTGTTTGGTTTCTTCTTTGATTTCATTATAATGAGTTTTTAATAAAACCCACTGACCCACTGCTGACAGCAGATACACCTGCTGCCTCACACCACGTTACCTCTAAAATCCTCTAACTGCAGCATGTTTGTCCTTTCTTCAGGAGAGACTTGATTTCGCTATGAAGGAGATCATATTTGACCTGCTGAGTGTTGGGAAGCCCGCCAAAGCCTTCAGTCTCAACCCAGAGGTAAAAAGGAGCAGACACAGGCACTCAGTTGCACAAAGATCAACAGTGGGTCTCCCCGGGACATTTTATAGATCTAAGCATTCCACTTTTGATTTCTATCAAAGGAATGTAAAGAACAGTATGTGGTCTGTTGGAAGCTTCAACGTAATTAGCCTGAAATGGTAGATATTCACTTTACCTAATAATAGTTAGGCGAGCTGGACTTGGCAGTGAGCATATGCTGTGTTGGACATAATGTGCTAAACTATTGATTGGTGTAATCTGACAGTGCAGTATGCTTTGCACAGTTTAAGGATGTTTGCAGTCACAGTGAGGCCTTTTGACAGTATATCAGCAGTTATATAAATAGATCCCATTCAGCTACACTCACTGCAGGGTCTGTGTCTTACTGGGAAACAATGTAATGATGTTGATCCGCATTTACTCGAATTCTGCTTTAAATCTGACGTTGCTCTTGAAAAACTGGCATATTGTAAGGATGAAGCGCTGTATCTGTCTTCCAGCGTATGAACATTGGTCTGCGGGCGTTCCTGGTGATAGCAGATGCTCTCCAACAGAAGGATGGAGAGCCTCCTATGCCCAACACAGGAGCCACTCTGCCCTCTGGAAACTCTCTGAAGAAGAAGAAAACATATCTCAGCAAGACACTCACTGAAGAGGAAGCCAAGCTAATAGGTCTGTGTGTGTGTGTGTGTGTGTGTGTGTGTGTGTGTGTGTGTGTGTGTGTGTGTGTGTGTGTGTGTGTGTGTGTGTGTGTGTGTGCGCGTCTGGAGGCGTTCAGACTGCTGTAATTTGAATGTCTCCCCCTTCATTGTCTCTGTTTCTGGCTGGTCCCCCACAGGCATGTCCTTGTACTACTCCCAGGTGCGAAAAGCTCTGGACAACATCCTGAGGCACTTGGACAAGGAGGTGGGTCGTTGCATGATGCTCACCAGCGTCCAGATGCTCAACAAAGAGCCAGAGGATATGATCACGTACGTAACTACAAAGTGGAGTTTTATTCAGTTTTAAATTTTGCTAACATGATCTAAAATAAGTGTCCAATGTGAACCTTCATGTTCCATCCTTAGCGGTGAAAGGAAGCCTAAAATTGACCTGTTCAGGACATGCGTGGCTGCCATTCCTCGTATCCTTCCTGATGGCATGTCCAAGCCTGAGCTCATAGACTTACTATCAAGGTAAGTTTCAGGTCCAGCTTAAGTTCCTCACAAATACAATAAAAAACTGACTTGTGAAAAGAATAGAATACATTAAATTATAAGTAAATAAGTTAAACTTAATCAATACGTCTTTGGTTTAAGTTTAGTTTTTATTACTTTCTGTGTTACTTTTAACCTTTTTTTGTTTTAATGTGGTTGCGTATTTTCAGGGGAAACATGTAGGAAGTTCAGAACAGGCCTTCAATGCAAACAATACAGAAAAACAAAGCTGATTTCTTATATATTTTTATTATAGTTTTATCCATTTTTTTTATTCCATTTTTTTTTCACTCAGCTGCAATTTTAGTTTAATTTTGGTTAAATATAAGGTTCTAATCGTGCTTATTTATTGTCTGTCTGTCCCTCAGACTCACGGTGCACATGGACGATGAGCTTCGTCTTATTTCCCAGAATTCCCTGCAGAGCCTGTTACTTGATTTCTCAGACTGGAGGGAAGACGTGCTTTTTGGTTACACACATTTCCTTTTACGTGAGGTACAGCAAAACCTTCAGATTTCTTCATCCTGCTCTTTTAAAGTGTTAAAATCATACTACCTACATAGTGACAAATTAGAAACATTTGCCCAGAAATAATTTAGATTCTCACAGAGTGATATAGTCCTTAAACTAAAAGGTGACAATTTAGAACCAACATAGTAGCTTCTTACAATAGGACCTCTTAATTACATGCTTTTTCATAAATTCAAAGAGTTACCCATGAAACATTGTTGCTAGTTATGACTGAAGGGGGTTCACTTCGCAACAGGGGTGTCATGTTCTAAATACTTCCAGGTCCAAGACACCCATCAGTGTCTGCAGGATGCATCTGTCAAGCTTCTTCTCCAGCTGCTCACACAGTGGAGGTTAGCTCTGCAGCTCCAAGGGAAGATGCGAGGGGGAGTTGAGGTTTGTATAGAGTACTTTATCATTATGACAGTCAAACTTAAGCCAACTATTTCCTCTCCTTTAGGAGACATGATGTTCAGTGTATTTAAAGTTATGTTCAAAACATTTAGAGAAGCCATTGAGCTTGAAAGGGTGTTGAGGTCTTCTGAGTTCGTCAGTCTGTAACTGCATACTTAATTACTTTTTTACTAACCCTCCATCAGGCCAGCCCCAGACTGCCAGAGCGAAGCCCTCATTGTTCTGTCCTCCATGCGGTGGAGGGCCTCGCTCTGCTGCTGCTCTGTTCGTGTCAGATCAGCACAAGGAAGCTGGCAGTCGGCGTGTTAAGAGAAATACGCTGTCTCTTCACGGCACTGGGACATGCTGAGGTAAAGTACAGAAAACTCACATCCTTCTCACCAAACATGGCGGGGGGAGAGGGATATAACAGCTCACCAGCTTGTCTCAATTTATAGATAGTAACAAAAACAGTTCGGTAACAAATACATCAGCAATTTTGTGGCAAACTGTGATTAAAGAGGGAGGAAGGGCATTGAAATAGGAAGGAGAGCCATCTGACTTGCTGTGATTAGACATGCATTGTGTGACGCTGTTATAAAAATAGCTGATACTATAAATGTCTTTCCCTAAAGGACGATGACAAACCCATGATAGAGGTCATGGACCAGCTGAGCCCTGCTGTAATGGACAGCTTTGTTCACGTGGCTGTTTCTGACACAGTATGTATATTTGTGCTGAGAATGCGAGAGGGATCAGTAACAGAAGTGTATCGATGTGATTATTGATTTCACAAATTACTTATTTACTCCTGTTGTCTCTCTCAGTCCACCTTGCCTCTCAGCCACCACGTTGACCTCCAGTGGCTGGTGGAGTGGACGGCTCGACTGGTGAGCAGTTCGTACGACGTGAAGAGCCCGAGCCATGTCTGGATTTTTGCCCAGTGTGTGAAGGACCCGTGGGTGCTCTGTTTGCACATCTTTTTGCGGCAAGAGCATCTGCCTAAGCACTGTCCCATTGCTCTAGGATATGCCTGGCCCTACGTTTTCACACGGCTACAGCTGCTGCTGCCACTGGTTGATCCCAAGTACATGAACTTAAATTTATTATATTGCTCACTTTTTGGCAATTTTACTCTAAAATAAATGACATGCAACGTTAGCAACTTGTATGAAAGATGAAACTCATGCATTTTTCACCCGTCTTCATGCAGCAGTCCAGTGAACGCTAAGAAGACGAGCACGGCAGGTGCCAGCGACAGCTACATCTCACTGTGGCGCAATTACCTAATCCTCTGTCTCGGGGTGGCTAAGCCAAGCATCATGTCACCTGGCCATCTCAGAGCGTCTACACCTGAGATCACTGCCACCACACCTGATGGCAGCGTCACCTACGACAACAAGGTATTTGTGCTTCAGTTGATAGCAGGCACCCGAGAGACGCAGAGTTTAGAAATGTGCACTATTATTTATTGATTTACAACTAATGAAAAACTTTTTGGGTATTCTGATTAACATTTAATTGATTAATCAATAGTTTGTAAATAGTCAGGATAGTGAAAAAAATGTCCATCAATTTACCTGATAACATTTTTAGGTGTTTTCTTATGTCTAATTATTAAACTTTTCTGGGTCATTTTCTTGGTCTGAAATCTCTTGCTTGAAAAATGACATAAAAGAATCATTTATTATATTCATGCACTTTTAATATACATATTAATTGATGATTTCACCTTAAATGATTGGATCTGGAAACAAAGAGCAACATGGATTTAAAATATAATATTTTAAAATGTAAAGATTGATCTGTATGTCTGTGTGTTTTACTTATTTATTTATGCTCTAATAGGTGATAGGCACACCCTCTGTGGCCTGGCTTTTAAAGCAGCTCGTCCCGCTGATGAGAGCCGAGAGTCTGGAAATTACAGAGTCCCTGGTGTTGGGATTCGGATGCACAAATGCTCTGGTCTTCAGGTACTGGAACAATAATACAACAGTAATTAAACACATCCTGCTTTGATGATGTTAGCCTTGGTTTCAGTGTTAATATTATTCTTGCCTTTGGCAGAGAATAAACTCACAAAGACTGAATAGACAGAACAAATACAGTTCTAAGTAGATGATATGCCAGATTTGATCTGAATCCCTTCCATGAGAAAAATTTGATTCTTCAGTGGTTTTTATCTTCCATTCATATTTTACCTACTCCCACCTGTTTGTTTATTGTCCTCATAACACAGGTGAGCTGCATACCTGACACTGAGAGAAGAAAATGAGTCAGTGATGTAGAAGAGAAATTCTTGGAGGGGCAGAGACATATCACATTTTTTCAAAGGACAGAGGTTCCATTGTGACAGGGTGGCATTTTCATTCTAAAGGAGATCATCTATTTTTAACCTAGAGTATTTTCTGAAAAGGCTGTCATTGTTATTAAAAAGATTAAGGTCGGCCCAGACAAATTTGTTCCGTCATTACGGCGTCTGAGGATTAGTGGTTTTAGGGAACATGACATTTGGGTTGCACTGCATAGATACATGTCACACATCTTCATTGTTCCCATGAATAAAATCTATTTCTATACTAGGAAGGACGTCTCATTTAGCGATTTAGCAATCAGGTCATTGATTGATTGATTTTTTTTTCTTTCTCTCTGTCTTTGATCAAACAGGGAGCTCGTCGAAGAACTCCATCCGTTGATGAAAGAAGCACTGGAACGTAGGCCAGAGGTAAAACGCACACAGAGGCTGTGAGAGAAAACAGACTGTTTTGATGAGCAAATGACAGAAAAGTTAAATTTTTTTCCAATAGAATTTTTTTTTTTTTTATAATGGGTCCTAGAAAAAAAAAGAGTTAATTGCTCATTAATTCCATTTACTACATCAATACTGCATTATCCTGTAGAAAAACAGATATACTGCACTTCTTTTTTCTTAGATGAAGATATCTGAGGGATTCAGCGTGTAGTTAAACTTTTTTACACTGACAGAAAGGGGAGATTCACTGGTCTGACCTACTTAAGGTCAGAATGGGTTGTAAGCGGCCCAGGAAGTAAAATGACTTTGACATCCTGGAGCTGCAGTGTGGCAGGAAACTAACAACCTGTCTCTGCTTCCAGAACAAGAAGCGTAGAGAGAGGAGGGATCTTCTCAGGCTGCAGCTGCTGAGGATATTTGAACTACTGGCTAATGCAGGAGTCATCAGTGACAGGTAGCGCACACATGTATCATGCACTGAGTCATCTCTTGTTGTTTACTGGGCTTTGATCATTACGCACTCTAAAAGTTAGAATGCTTTTTTCTTGGTAATACACAATTACGCACATCTCTCATCTTCTCCTGTATGTAATTCTCGTCTCGTTTAGTTTACCAAGGTCATATTTTCCTCCTTGTTTTCCTGTAGCACTAATGGAGCTCTGGAGCGTGATTCCCTGGCCTTGGGTGCTTTATTCCTCGAGTACGTGGACTTAACCCGGATGCTTCTAGAGGCTGAGAATGAGAAAGAACTGGACGTGCTCAAAGACATACGAGCTCATTTCAGTGGGATGGTAGCCAATCTCATCCAGTGTGTGCCTGGTAAGATTATTATTTTAGTTATTACCTTTTTGATTTTGTAGTTTAATTTTATAGTCATTTCATAGTTTGACTTTACTCCACATTGATTTTTCAGTAGCAGGAACATGCTGGCATTAGTTTTATGAGTCATTCTGTCTCTTGTTCTCACCCTCAGTGTCTCTCTTTCTTTCTCTCACATTTGTGCAGTCCACCACAGGCGCTTCCTCTTCCCTCAGCAGTCTCTGAGGCACCATCTCTTCATTCTCTTCAGCCAGTGGGCTGGGCCCTTCAGTGTTATGTTTACACCTCTTGACCGGTACAGTGACCGCAATCACCAGATCACTCGCTACCAGTACTGTGCTCTCAAGGTAAGCAGTACCCAAATCACCAAACTCCTTTTTGCAGTGGTTCGGGATATTTTACAGAAACATAAGCATGTAGTCAGCTCTGCTTTCGTCTCCCAGGCCATGTCGGCAGTTCTGTGCTGTGGTCCAGTTTTTGACAACGTAGGTCTCTCTACTGATGGTTATCTCTACAAATGGCTTGACAACATCTTGGCCTGTCACGACTTACGGGTAGGTGGACTCTGGGATTTGATGGTTTAACTTGTTGTACGGTACCTCTCTGTGACATGTACCGGTTTTTTAAGTTTCAGCATTTTTGTTTAATCTAAGTTTGAAATCAGTTTTTAATACTTGCATTCAGTAGTGCCTCAACACAATAACATGTCGTCTTTTAGGTACACCGTCTGGGGTGTGAGGTGGTCATTCTGCTTTTAGAACTGAATCCAGATCAGATCAACCTGTTCAACTGGGCCGTGGACCGCTGCTTCACCGGGTCTTACCAGCTTGCTTCTGGCTGCTTCAAGGCCATCGCCACAGTGTGCGGTAACAGGTCAGGACTCACACCCTGGCTCTAATCTGAACTCCTGATGTTTTTATTATCAGGGAACAGATGTAGATATAAAGCTTACTTTATTTACCACGAAGCCCACTTGCATGTTAATACTCGTTGGTTGAGTTCTTACAGTAACCAATAGCTGTTTCTATTTATTATGGCAGGAATTATCCATGTGACCTTGTGACTTTGCTCAACCTCGTGCTGTTCAAAGCCTCAGACACCAGCAGGGAAATATATGAAATCTCCATGCAGCTGATGCAGGTATGCTCACTTATATGGCACATATTAAACAAAGTCATGAAGCTGAAACCTGGCAAAGATTTAAAAATAAATGTTTCCTGCAGGTTTTGGAATCTAAGCTGTGTGCATACTCCAAGCGGATGGTGGAGCAGAAACCTGGTAATATTTTGTATGGGACGCACGGGCCCCTCCCTCCTCTGTACAGTGTCAGCCTTGCGCAGCTCTCCATCCAGCTTGCCAGCATGTACCCAGAGCTCACGCTGCCTCTTTTCTCAGGTTAATTCTTCTTGTCTGTTCTTCTGTGGAATTCTTCCAAATTGTAAGAAATGCAACAAAAAAGAACAGTTAAATATAAACTTACTAATATATCTGTATAATTTATAGAATATGGTTTCTCCTTATACTTTAAAGTGGAAGCAGAACTTAATAAGGAAGCAGTGTAAAAAAATCAATAAGTGAATTCTCCTGGTATTTGCAGAGGTGAGCCAACGTTTCCCAACCACCCATCCCAATGGCAGACAGATCATGCTATCCTACCTGCTCCCCTGGCTTAGTAACATTGAGCTCGTGGACACAGGACTCTTACCTCCCGCTTCAAGTCCCTGCACACCAGAGGAAGAACCACGAGGTCAGGCTCGGGGCCTGGGTGCATCCCCCAGTCTGAGAGGTAATGGTTGGGGCTCCTTGCAGGCGACGTCTTTGGTGCTCAACAACCTCATGTTCATGACTGCTAAGGTGGGAAGCCGAGTTAGTTTTTACTTGTGAAAACTCCCAAACACACCTCTAGCTTTCTGATTGGATTCTTTTTTCCTTTACAGTACGGAGATGAGGTTCCCGGACCGGAGATTGAGAATGCCTGGAACGCTCTGGTGTCGAATGAGAGGTGGGGCAACAACTTGCGAGTCACCCTGCAGTTCCTCATCAGCCTGTGCGGAGTTAGCAGTGACACCACATTACTGCCTTATGTAAGAGCATTTATTAGTAAAAAAAAAAAAAAAAGTTAAATACAGTAATTCTCACAAAGATGTCATAACAATATGCAAAAGCAATGCAAATAACCCAGAAGTTCTAACCAATGCTCATCTGTTGTAGATTAAGAAGGTGGTGATTTACATGTGTCGCAACAACACCATCCAGACTATGGAGGAGCTCCTGTTTGAGCTGCAGCAGACCGACCCTGTCAACCCTGTGGTTTTGCACTGTGATAATCCTCCATTTTATCGCTTTGCTGCCAGCAACAAAGCCTCCACATCCCAGACAGGTGAGGGGATATGTTCCTGTCACAGTATGTGGAGTCAAATTATATTTTCAACTCAACACTTATCTTTGGTTTGAACTTGACAGCTTTTTTCAAGTGACAGATGGATGACACTGCTGTGTTTCTGTTAAATGTGTAGGCACCACATCCAGTAGTAACACTGTAGTGGCTGGTCAGGAAAACCTGCCAGACACAGATGAGACCAAGATGGTCAGAGAAAGTGACGAACGGTAAGTATATTTTTTTTATACCTTATATACTTATAGCTGCTTTATGGGTTGTCATGGTGATACAGTGTTTTATTGGGTGAGACAGTCTCTCAAGAGGCCATCATAAAGACAGCTAAAAAATGTCAGCGTCATATCCGTTACTGTATGTAGCGATGGTAATGGCATGAGGATATTGTCAATCAAATCTGTAAATGCTGAGTTTGACTTTAAATGTGTTGGATTTTTCACAGCCGGGCGAGGGCTCACAACAGACTGGAGTCTCGTTACAGCAACAGCTCCGGAGGCTCCTATGAGGATGAAAAAAGTAAGCCCCGACTTGGTTCTCATGAGGAATAAAGTACAATCTTTGACTCACACACAGAGCCCAGGGGTTTTCACAGCTGACAGCTGTTATTTGGAGAGACTCTAAGAATGTGGACTTTTCAGTGCTAACACTTCACCATTGAAACTTTAGACTTTAATGGTAATTGTTTCTGAAAGTGCTCGTGCTATAATTTTTCATACCACATATTTTCCTTTTTGGTTATGTTGTGTACATTTTAAAAATTGATCCACTCATAAGCCAAGGCCCAGCACACTTTCTTTAGCAAGTTAGCTAGCTGCATGAGCAGAAACTGGCCAGATATAGAGACCCAGAGCAAGTGTTTTAAACCAAGCTGTGTGTTGTCTTGCAACTTTAAATAGCAGCCATTGACATTCTTGTCAAAAGTATATTAGATGATTCCTATCATTTAAACAGCCAGCTAAGGCCCCAGTCACACAGGCCAATTCAGAAATCACCCAGCAGCCACTGGTTGCTGGGAGAAAAATGTGTATTCCCTGACTGATAAGTGGTTGCTGGGAGTTGTTGTGAAATTGGTGGCTACAGATCGGCCACTGACTCTAAACGTCATCTTTCAAGCTTACTCTTTGTTTCACTCATGCAAAAAACATAGTGTAAAAATGACAGCCTCATTTGCACTACAGTTGGTAGTATTTTTCAAACACAATAAAATAAAGTCATAACAAAATGTAATCACAACTACAGTGTTAAGGAAAGGTAAAGGTCCCTACAATAATACTGATAACAACAAATAAAACTGATTATTATTTCCAGTTATGGCGGACAAGGCTAAAAGTTAAGCTTTCAATTGATTTAAACTCTAGGTCTATGGTTAATTAATAAGCTGGAGTGGAAGATTGTGCCACTCCCCCTCCGCGGCCTGTGCGTTGAGGATTCTCAAAGGATCAGTCCTTATGCTTTTTAAGTGAAATGGTTCATTGTGCACTACTTTGAATTCAGAAAGATGGCATGCCCATGTGGATTTGGTAGGACATGTGTTTCAGATTTTTCTAATCAAATCTTTTTGTGCTCATAGATGACCCACTTCCACCTTACGCTGGATGGCTGCTGAGTATTCTCGAGACCAACCGTCCTCAGCCGTTACCCATGCCTGTTAATGGAGGCTGCTGGGCACCTCTGGTTGACTACCTTCCAGAAACTATCACACCTAGAGGACCACTGCACAGGTGCACACAAACAAACGGATACGCTCTACAGGCAGATGACCTTTAGTAAACTTCTGAAAAAACAGGATCTTAGTTAAAACAGTGATGTTACTGTCAGCGGAGGCAGACAGTGTTTCGCAGACATGTTACGCCTACTTTTAGATCGTCTGATAAACTCAAGCACAGAATGAAGCCAAGCCAGCTTGCTCAGGGTCTACTAGGAAAATAGTTCACATTAAAATAGATTTTGTACCTCATCTTCTGTGCCTGCCCTGACACGGACAGGCACAGAAGAATTAAGTATTATTTATTTTATACTTTAAATAAATAAAATGAAGGCTTCGTTGTAGAGAGCTTTGAAATCTTTGTTTCATGAACAGTTCATGCACTAGCACAGATTACAGGAAAATACTTGTGCTGCTCAGTGCAACGACTTGTAACTCATGGAAACATCAAATGTTTCCATCAAACATCTAAGATTTTATTGTACTCACCTAAAATGTGTGTGTTCCTCAGGTGTAACATTGCAGTGATCTTTATGACTGAGATGGTAGTGGACCACAGTGTGAGAGAAGACTGGGCTTTACACCTGCCCCTCCTACTACATGCCCTCTTCTTAGGTAAGCATAACTCAACTTATGTCACCCTAGAATCAGGTGAACCCTGTATGGATTAATTTAGGGGAAAATGATCTAAAAAGAATGTGTAAAATGAAAACTTAGCCAACGTAATGTACATAGAATGTATTACATGCATTTTGAAGAATGTGGAAATACTTGATGGCTTATATAAATTCCTCTGTCTCACACTGATAAAGCAAATGAAACATGAGGTGGATCGAAAAGAACTTAAACCAAGAAAAGATAAGATCAAAAAGTGCAATTCATACTCCGTTCAATCAGGGTGTTTCCCACCAAAACACACAAACAAAAACAGCCTTGAGATGTCGAAGGCATTTTCTGTGACGTCCAGTCAGCTCATAGCGTGACCATGTGTTTCATTGCCATCACACAGAGACGTGCACTTCAGGATAGGCCGTTCTCGAGCTTTACAATGACACATTTTCAAAGTACCGGTAACATGTGGATACATACCTACCTCCACCCACCTGTCAGCAGTATTAATTTTGCACTCAGCATATTCTACATACTAACCTGCAAGTTCAGGAGACGCCGTATCATCCAGGAATCCATGTTTGATTGTTTAGTTGTTGTTGTTGTTTTATTCACTGTTGCACAAATTGAACATGAGAAACAGGAAATAGTAGGTTCTTGTTTTCACAACCACTGAGGCACAACAAGGCTTTGTACATGTGGGATTTAAAAACAATGCATGCCAGCATTCCTGGTCACAACAACAACGTAAGGCAGTATTTTAGTTCCCTTAATTAAACATTGGATTAGTTCAGAAATACTACAAACATATTCATTACTGCAGCTGGGAGATGAATGGCTTTTGATTGAAATGTATTTTGTCCTCCCTAAATTTTTACAAATTTCACTGCATCAGTACAAGAAATTCTGCAGTGCTTTGGCAACCACCAGATTTTTGTCTTCATATGGGCATTCAATATTTATCTCTCAAAACTGTGGAAAAATGTAATCTGTGTAAATAAAATAGAATTGAACTGAATTGAAATAAATGTATGCTGAATCCTAAAGCTGTTGTTGTCTTACTCGGTGTGTACTTCATTGTCCAGGTCTGGACCACTACAGGTCAGAGGTCTATGAACACAGCAAACGTCTCCTTCTTCACCTCCTCATTGCGCTCTCCTGCAACAACAACTTTCAGGTCAGGCCTCCATTTTAATATTTATTATTATTAGGCCAGTTTATTACATGAAGTAGGACTAAAACTTACTTTACAACACTTGTTTTTGGGCTTCCAGGTAATAGCCTCAGTACTGATGCTGACGAGAGAGATCAGTGACAACAAGACCCTCACAATCAAGTCCAGCTACCACACAGAGTACCAGCAGTCACGTAAGTAGAAAATATTGAGCGTGTATACAAGCATTTATCAGTCCTCTGACATTTACTAGTAAGATATGAAAACTAACAAACTAAATAGTGTAGTACCCAAAAATCTGATAAAAGACTCAAGTAATTTTATTACTGTAGAAGTGCACTTCTGTATAGCATATGTCATTATATTCCCATAGACGCACCAGACTTTTTGCGGGAGTGGCAGGCATCTCCCGTGGTGGACTCTGGTCTCAGCTCCACCTCCAACTCATCCTCTGCTAGCCTGGGTGGTGGTAGCACAGCCGGCAGTGTTGGAAATCTGCCCCTTGTAACACCCGATGACCTGGAGGATCTTGAAGATGCGCCCAATGAGACAGATGAGAAGACGAACAAGCTCATTGAGTTTCTCTCCACCAGGTAAACACAACTCTGGTCATCTTTTGTGCTGTTCTCGAGGTGGACACTGAGTGTGGGTGTGACGTGTGCTTAAATTTCACTGTAAGTGCACACTGTGTGAGCTGCTCGTGTAACTTTTATGTGGTGCTACTGGTGGTGGGTATACAGTGCTTGGAGTACTGTGTTGTTATTACTCAGATCGCTTGGGCCACTGTGGGTGCATGAGGACATTACGCCAAAGAACCCCAACTCCAAGAGCACAGAGCAGCTCAGCAACTTCCTGCGCCACGTTGTCTCTGTCTTCAAGGAGTCCAAGTCAGGTGAGAAACCACTGAATAACAGCTACAGCAGACCTCACCCTTCTCCACGAATGGAGCAATAATTGATTCATTTTAGACCTGCACAAAGGGTGAAATATGTCTGTCTTCACAGACTTCCACCTGGAGCAGCAGCTTAGTGACGTGGCCTTACAGACGGCTCTGTGCAGCTCCTCGCGTCACTATGCCGGCAGGTCTTTCCAGATCTTTAGAGCTCTCAAACAGCCAATCAACAACCATGCTGTCGCTGATCTGGTCTCACGCCTTGTTGAGGTGGTGGGAGAACATGGAGACGAGGTGCAGGTGAGAGAAGAGACATGTAATAGAGATGTAGTGCTTTCAAACTGTTTTATTTGGTAATGATTCACATTACCGTATTTCTAATGTTCATACCTGTATCTGTTTCAGGGCTATGTGATGGAGGTACTGTTGACTCTGGAGTCAGTAGTGGTGAATCTAGCAGAGTGTCTGAAAAACAGTGACCTTATGGCAGCTCTTACCAGGTCAGTCTTTTCTGAATGTTGAATCTTTGGAAGTAATGCATATCATTTAAAGATTGCAACATATGTAAGGATTTAACCAGCCTCCTTGTGGTGTTTCAGAGCTACTTGATACTCCCACAGGGCAACATATTCAACAATTTGCTTTCATTGTGTTTGAATTGTAGGACATCCTCACCAGACTTTGTGACAAGTGACAAACTGATGAACAGAAAGAGCACGGGTCAGCTGAACTTCCCTGGCCCTGGATTTGTCGGTCTGTCATCACAGCGCCACCAGCGCTCCTATTCTGTCCCCAAGAAGTTCGGCGAGTGTGGCAACCAGTCGAGTGATCCGCCTCGCAGTGCAACTCTGGATCGCATACAGGCAAGAAAGAAAGATTACTGTGTAATGTGACACCTTAATGCTGGATCCTTAATACTAATTTTGTACTCGCTTTCAATCTGCAGGCTTGCAACAGTCACGGCCTTGCACGAACAGGAAGAAGCTCAGGCTCCTGCACGTCATCGACCAACCGCATTGATCCTAGCGTTCTGTCGGATCCCGCGCACGTGTCTCATCCTTCGTCAATACTGGCCACGGTCTTCTGGGTGGCGGTGTCGCTCATGGAGTCAGACTTTGAGTTTGAATACCAGATGTCACTTCGTCTCGTTCACAAACTGCTGTCAAAGGTAGATGAGATAAAAACAGCTGATTACTGAGAAAAATGTATGTGACTGCAAAAACAACAGTTAACGTAAAGATGAGATTAAGCAGAAGAAAGCAAACATCCCCTGTGTTTTCCCTTCATACCAGGAAGACTACGACTAAGAAGCTCACACTGTTGCTATTTTAAAATGAAAGCAAGCTTTGGAACCTATTAACTTAAGGCCACCACAGACCTAGCAATTGGCTATTGATTCATTCATTGTTTTTGCATCTTAACCTTCTGAAATGTCTCAGATATTCAGTTTGCAGGTGGAAGACAATAAGTACTACAAGCAACTTTGAGCTTCACTTAAGGCAAAATCTCCAATTTCTCAGGTGCCCTTAGACAGAGCAGAGAACCGTGAACGCCTGGAGAAGCTGCAGGCTCAGCTGAGGTGGAGCGGGTTCTCTGGGATTCAACAGCTTTTGTTGAAGGGATTTACCTCCCAGGCCACATCTGACCTGACCTTACAGCTTTTCTGCCAGCTCACTCCAGTCTCCCGTGTGCCTGTTGTTGACAGCTCACAGTCTATAGGTAGGTACTGAGGATTTTATATTGTATCGTTTCAGTAGTCGTACGACAAAGTGTTTATTTTTATTTATACTGGGTGTATCTGAAGTTCAAACTCTTCTCCCTGTGTAGGCTTTCCTCTGAATGTGCTGTGTCTGCTTCCTCACCTGGTCCAGCACTTTAGCCACCCAACTCAGTTTTGTAAGGAAAGTGCTGAGAGGATTGCGCAGGTACTGTGATATTATTATCAAGTGGGCTTAGTCTAGACTTTTGCTTGCTTTTGATTTTTTTAGGTTTGTTAAACAAACAGCAAAGATGTACATTTAGAGAAAGATGAAAAGCCAGAGCAGGTTGGAAAAACCTGACATTTCAAAACACAGAAGAACAACTAAAATATCAAAAAAGGCAATATTTCTCACATAAAGTGTCTGTCTGCTTTTTTGTTTACTTTCTCAGGTATGTTTGGAGGAAAAGAACACAAAGCTGTCCCATCTGGCACATGTGATGACGCTCTATAAGACACGTTCCTACACGAGGGACCCTTTCTCCTGGGTCAGTGTGGTTTGCCGCTACCTTCACGAGGCTTTCTCTGACATAACGCTCAACATGGTCACCTATATGGCTGAGGTGAGTGCTGCTATATATAAAAATATGTCTTATCTTTCACTATTTTTTAGGATTGCACATTTATTGGATGTTTCTGTGGAAGCTGGTGCAAGAATGTTCAGTAAGTGGTTCGTGCTGATTATTTGTTGGAAGCCTGTCCTGTTCACTGTTCAGCCAGTTGTTAAAGGACAATCCAATAATTTACTGTCAACTTGGTTTTACACATATTGACATCGCCCTTAAGCAAGATTGGGTTTGTGGCTGCGTGCTTACTGAATGTTACTTTCCCTCTCCCAGCTGCTGGATAAGGGACTTCCCAGTATGCAACAGTCTCTCCTCCAAATCATCTATTGTCTGCTTAGCCACATGGACCTGACTGCTGTGCAGGTCAAACAGTTCAATGCTGATGTCATGAAGACCATTGAGAAGTTTGTCCAGGTGAGTGCCGCACAGTACTTGGTCTTCATATTGGAGAAAAGTACAGTATGCAATGCTGTTTCTCTTATTCTGTCTTTCTGTTATACTGTTTGACATGTGACTTTATAGACAGTACACTGGAAGGATGCCTTAAACATCTTGAAGCTGGTGGTATCACGCTCTGCCAGCCTTGTTCATCCAGTGTACGGCCACACACAGGGTGATCTTTCCAACCTAGAGGTCAGCAGAGTGTGGGACGGCTCCGCTAAAGCTCTCCCTGGGAAAACACTGGATTTCACATTTGATATCTCTGAGGTAAGAAAGCTGCGGCTACTGAGCTTTTTTTGTAAATGACCATCATTGACTTACAGTTACAGTGCACCACCTTTTTTTTGCTAGGTCATAAATAAAAAAGGATTTCCTGAATGGATGCAATATGCAAAGCATCAAAAAATTTGCATGTCTGTCTGTTTGTTGTTTTCCTAGACGCCAGTGATCGGGCGTCGGTTTGATGAACTCCAAGGATCAGGGGGGAGAGAGGGGAAAGCCAGAGCCATGGCTGTGACCCGCAGTACTTCCTCCACTTCTTCTGGATCCAATTCCAACACCATTCTGGTGCCTGTCAGCTGGAGGCGACCGCAGTTATCTCAGGTAGCATCAATGTGCAAAATTAAGGTTTCACATCAGTGCTGCTTGGTTTTGTAAGACTTATAAAACAATATTATATTAAAATTTGTTGATCAAGTCATTCTTCTTTAGCATACCTCAAATAGCCTAAGAAAAACTGATTTTTATTTTTTTTGTCTATAGAGTGCTTGAAACTTCTGCCTTCAAAGCATGAGGCATGTGAAGTGGAGAAGAAAATCCATCACTTTACTGATGAATATTTCATTTCTTGGCGTTTTTCTCCTACATGCAGAAAAGAACCAGAGAGAAGCTGGTGAGCGTTTTGTCTCTGTGTGGACAAGAAGTTGGACTTACCAAGAACCCATCTGTAAGCTGCATTCCTTGTTGTACATGTTCTTAATTCAAGCTTGTATTTCTTTTCTTTTTTTTTTTTTTTTTAGAGGGGGGAAAACCTCTAAAGTTTT
>VURO01000803.1:47162-82795 GCA_015108175.1 Pelvicachromis taeniatus
CTGCGGATGTGTCTGTTATTATGCTAGCTTCACTAATTGTCCCTGACAAGTGTAATAACCTGCTTCTGTGAATTCTTGTCAGGTGATCTTCTCATCCTGTGGCGACTTGGACATGATGGAGGTGCGGGAGAGCGGCGTATCATCTGAGGATGGTGGTACCAGAGAAGACACACTAGATGACACCGCCAGTGAGCAGCAGTTCAGGGTTTTCAGAGACTTTGACTTCTTGGATGTGGAGCTGGAGGATGGAGAGGTGAGATTCACATAATACTGACCTGTGGTCATTTGATTTATGCTGACACGTTGGTCCTTTCTTTCTTTTTACCTTTACTGTGTCTTTCAGCTTATGCACCTGTCTTTCTTTAACATATTTGAAAAGTATTTCTTTGTCCCCCAGCCTCATCTCTTTCTCGCTAACTCTGTGTCTCTCTTTCTTCCCCTCGCTGCCTAGGAGCTCCAGGTAAGGTCCCTCACACTGAGTACTTAACATTAGCCTTTATCAGCTCTTTGGTGTTCCTGCCAAAATCTCTGTGCTTCATTTTGCTCTCACAGCTTGATTGCAGAACTAAATTTATGACAGTATTGCTATTTTTTAAGTAGAGATAAATATATTATAGTTATTATAAAGTCTTAATGGTGTAAAGATAATTTTACAGGCTGAAAACGGCCTTTCCAGCATATATTCATGCCATAAATAACAGTCCATCTTGCATCTTGTGCTTGTAACTAGAGCAATTATTTTGTGTTTTGAGAGATCAAAGGAGAAATGTTCCCTTCATCGCAGTGATTTCATTTCTACCATTCATTCTGTCCATGTCTTCCAACATGTATGTGTGTGTTTGTTGTTGTTTTGGCTTTTTTTAAATCTAGGGTGAGACTGTGGATAACTTTAACTGGGGTGTGCGCCGGCGATCTCTGGACAGCACAGAGCTGGGTGACCTGCTGGAGGAGAGCCAGCACTCAGGCAGTACCCCCAGTCTGGGTCACGAAGACCCTCATGATTCAGACGAGTCCTCAGAGGAAGAGGAGTCTTCAACTAGCCAGAGCCTCTCCCATTCTCAGCTCGTGCGTAGCCTTAGCTGCTGAATCAGCATATTAAACATTTTCTGAAGCCTTAAAAGGTTTTTTCTTTTTTCTGAGTCAACATTCTTGTTTTGTCTTCCTGTTCCAGACTAACCCGTCTCCATCAGAGGAAACCAACCACACCGATTCTCTGTCAACATCATACGACACATCTGCTGACCCCCAGTCCCTCAACGCCACCACCCCGAGCCAAGGAGTTCTCCATGACGATCACATTGGTCTACATGTGAGAAATAATAGACTTGAACATATGTGTTATTTCCTTAGATACATTTTGGATCATCACAGATGTAATGTCTTTGTTTTTTCAGGTGAGGGTGTGTGGTGAGGACGAGGACACTCATGCCCACGATGATGAACTGTCGCTGAGCGTCAACGAGCTCCCCCCCGGCTCGGACTGCGGAGAGAGCTTCACTCTGGATTTGCCGGGGCAGCCTCAAAATCAGCTGCCAAATCTGGACCGCAGACTTAACCCAGATTACTGCCAGCCTCCACTGGACTTTCTAGACCCAAACTGTCTGCCCAGGTAAGTTTTAAAGACAGGATTTAAATATTAATCCCTGCATGCTGAATTCAGTTCTGAATTGTTGCCAGCAAGAGTCTCTGTCAGGGTTTTTCCTACCGTGAAAACTTTGGGTGACACACCCAAAGAAGTTTTAGTGCGAGCCAAAGGAAAGTCTCGAGTCATTATCTGTGATAATAACCAAAAATGGCAGAAAATAAAGATTTTCTTTAATAATGCAACAGAAAATGACTCCCAAAACGTAACTACTAAGGCAGGAAAAACCTAATTTTTCATGGATGTTTTGCCTATGTTGCCCTATCGTTTTTGTTTTTTTTTGTTTTTTTTCAAAGATTTTTGAGATCTTATTTAATCCTGTTAGATACATTTTTCAAATACTTATCGTACCAGGTGCAAACAGCACAGACTCAGTTCTTCCTCATTTCTGTTGTTACAGCTTGCGTGACGATGTTGATGATTTGGAGGACCTTGGGTTTCCTCCTCCCCCCTCTCCATTTTTTTCTGCCATCTTGGCAGCGTTCCAACCCACAGTGTGTGATGATGCTGAGGAGGCATGGCGCTGCCACATCAACCAGCTTGTAACAGACTCAGATGGGTCTTGTGCTGTCTACACATTTCAAGTCTTCTCATCACTCTTTCAGGTACATCACATGAAGGATTACCTTTAGTTTTGTGTTTGTTTGTTTTTTATGTTTGGGTTTCTTGTTTTTTGTACCCCCATTTTTTTCAAGCTATCTCTCATATTATATATAATTACATATTATATCTCTCTAATTGGCATGAATGACAGTATAGTAATTCCTTGAAATGTCTTTTTCCAGAATATCCAGGGAAAATTCTGCACCTTAACAAAAGATGTTGCCACTTATCTTGGCGAGGGATTAAGAGGCATTGGATCTCAGTTTCTCAGATCCTCACAGATGCTCACCACATGCTCAGATTGTCCTACCATTTACATTGATGCTGACACGGTGAGTGCAGTTGCCAGGCTTCTTGCTGATCACAGTATTGTAGCTGCTTAAGTCTATGGGAGTCTGAAAACCAAACACAAGTCTAATACTGAGTTCATTTTTACTGCTTCCTTTCTTCTCGTTGGTCTGTATAGATCATGTCCTACGGCCTCCTTGAAAAGATGAAGTTTAGTGCACTGGAGCTGCAAGAGTACCTGGATACTTACAACACCAAAGAGGAGGCTGCTGTATCGGTAAGTGCATGTTTACTTATAACTTCCTTCAAATGTGAGCCAGTTAAAATATTTACCACCTTTTCTTCTTTCCATTCTTCTTTCCAATTAGCTCTTTTCCTCTCTAACTTTTCAATTTTTTGTTGTCTTTCAGTGGCTCAGGAACTGTAAGGACACATTTCCCAGGTGTCCTGGTGACAGTGTGGTTACCTGCCAACCTGGAGATTCAGAGGAGAAGGTACAAAAAACTTTATTTATTATTTACTGTACCAATAAAAGCGCACATTGTTTCTGGCAAACAGATTCAGTCTATGTAGCTGAATCTTTGTGTTCTATTAATAGCTTTCTTTCTCTGTGGATTGAAATGTTTGCCCTCTTGCACGCTGGCTCTGTCTCTATAGTGTTATATCCTCCTGAAATTTCTTCTCTGAGCTGGAGTTGTTAAATTTAAAGTTGCTGTTTTTTTCTACAATGTTGATTAATTCTCGGCAGCCTGACTGTAAATAGGATTTTTAACTTGCTGTGCATGTGTTTGATTGATGCTTTGTCTTCCTCTCACTTCACTCTTGATGCCCTAACATGCTTTCTCGCTGTCTAGCAAATGGAGTCTCTTGCAGTAAGTTCTCTTCACTTCACTCTAGATTCCTCTTAAACTGCTTAATTAACTTTGCACAACTCAATCAGTCATTTTGTTGTCATGTGATTGTATTCCTTTGCATGTACTTTTGACAATTTGTGATTGTTTGCTCTCTGCTTCTGATAAATCTAAGCTTTGTTTTTGCCATTTGTGTCTTCTAGCAACTGGAGCTTTGTCAGAGGCTCTACAAGCTTCACTTCCAGCTGCTCCTTCTGTTCCAGTCCTACTGCTCGCTCATTGGTCAAGTTCATGCAATAAGCTCCGTGCCTGAGGTGAGTGAAATCATACTTTATTAAGTGTGATTTTCAGTCTGGTATCCATGCTGGTATCCTTATGTCTATGTGAGTGGATTCAGTGTGCACGTAATCTCTGGTCACAGTCAAAAACGTTAAATACCAAGATCTGCATGACTGTTGTTGTTCTAAATTTGTCAGTTAAACATTAAATCAAATTTGAGGTTTTCTAGGTCAGTGTGATTGATATCAACTAGAGCAATTTTCCCAGCTGTGCCACCGGGAAAATTCATTTATATCTTCATGGGCAAGAAAGGAACATTCTAATAAAAATGTCTGCGATATATAGAGCCACATTGTTTTATTTAGTAAATGTATGGTTTACTAGTTATTTTAAAATGCTGCTGACACTTAGAAAAACCCTGTTGTACTGCAAACTTAATCTTAAGCATTCGATCTGTTAATATAGACATTCCCTCTGTGATGACATAAACTTTATATACACACTCACCCACCACCATCTGTTGTCCCTCCACCTCTTAGCTGCTGAACATGTCTCGAGAGCTTACTGATTTGAAGAGCAGCCTGCAGGCAGCAGAGGCAGCCGTAGCCAGTGACTTGGAACACAAACACTTGGCCCACACTCACTCACACGCCACCCAGGTGGCAGCCATGGTTGTGCCCAGCTTCCCCACCTCAGAGGCAGCGGTACAGGCCATACTGGAGTGCCTTAGGAACTATGAGTTCACCAAAGCCGTGCGCTACATCCAGGAATGCAGGTGAGCAACATGAGGTCATCAGCATCCATGAGTGAATCCTAGGATTTAATGATTTTTATTATTTTGTCTCAATGTACATGAACAAATTATCAAAAAATAACCACGTGAACACACTGTGTCCCCATTGCTTTTTCCAATCTTTACAAATGATTAAAGTACATAATAAGTAGATATTATAAAGGGCTGTCATTCCTTGCTCAGAAACTTAAGTGTGGGTGATGTTAAGGTCAGTCTAAGACTCTTTGTGCTTCTGTACGCAGATGATACTGTAGTATTGACAGAATCAGAAACAGCGCTTCAGATGGCTTTAGGTGGAGTAGAAAGAAGTGTAAATCCTAATGAAAGTAAAATTTAAATTTAAAGTAGGACAGTTCTGTGGCTTTAATTTTGGAAATCCTGTAATACAAGTAGAGGAGGATCTAAGGAGCTTGGAATGAAAAGCGACTGGACTTCTTTAAGTGTCTTTGAAGATGTTTCACCTTTCATCCAAGAAGCTTCTTCAGTTCTAAGACCAAATGGAAGAGACTCCCAGATTTAAAACCCTAGTGGGAATTGTCCTTTAAGAGGGTTGTTGACCCACTATTGATCACGTGGTTCATCACATGATCTAAGGTGTGAATCATTTGACTTATTGAGATCAAGAAGTGGGTAGATTTAAGTTAAAGATGAAGTTGAACGTAGGATGATTGGTTTTAGGTTTAGATTATTGAATGGATATAGGAATAAACTGTCCTTTTTTGTCTATTTTTCCAAAGAATCAATATGATAAAGGTGTTTTGTAGTTACGGTTAGGGAAGTTAAAACAAATATTTGATTACACAGTATTTTCTTATTTATTGGGATACCGGAGTGGTGAATGACCGCTATATAAAAGCAGCTGTTAAGCTGAGGCAAAGTTGATAGAACTGATATGTTTAACAATAGCATCTGTATAAATTACAGTATATTTAGGCAAGAATTTGAACTGGAAAATTGATTCTATTTGGTGTTATTTGGCAAGGTATAGATGTGGGTCTAGTGGCATTCCTGTACAAATTTTATGGAGTTGAATATATTAATTGCTTATGCATACTTTGTAGCTGGGTCTAAAGAAACTGAATAAAGAAAGTATTCCTCATTATATCTACCTGTAATAATTAGAATACTTCCCTATCCCCTCCTTCTTTTTGTGTCCTTTTCAGGGGGCAGTGGCCCAATGGCGTGTTTGGCGGCAGCTCAGAGAGTGAGGTCCAGACGCTGCTCAATGTCTACTTCCGTCACCAAACGTTGGGCCAGACGGGCACAATTGCCCTGGTCGGTTCACGGCAGGACCTCAGTCTGATCTGCTCCAAGCTGCTGGAGCTCAACGGGGAGATCCGCGACATGATCCGCCACGCCCAGGGTTACCGGGTCGTCACAACTTACCTCCCCGATTCAAGTGCCTCCGCGACCAGTCTCTGACAGGACTTCAGGAGCCCCCCGCCCCCTCCTTCTCCACCTTTACCCCCTCCATCACTGCAGCCATTGACCCTTCCAAGACAACCTCCCCATCCCTATCAGCCTGCTCTTATAGAGGGGGCCCAGCACCCACATACCTGGCCCCTGCCGCCTCCTATGTGTCTGCTGCCCCAGATTCACAGCTCCAGGCAGATGCCCACTTACCACCCTGCCCAGCACTAGAGCCTAAATTAAACCTTTCACTCCACTCTTCATCCTCATCCACTGCAAACTCTGAGACCTCTTCGCTTGATTTTCCCAAACCCCCCAACCTGTTCTCTGAGCATAGCTCCAACACGCCAGGCCAATCGCATTTTACACTGCCGCTCACACAAGAGCCAAAGAGATGTTATCTAGATGAGAACATGAGCCTTTATTATCCTATCAGAGGACATCCATCACGCAGTTCACCGCGATCACATTTCCACTGCAGCAAACACCTGATATCATCTCTCACATCCAGCTCTCTCCCGACTGTGGCCTCAGCGCCCACCTTGCTCACACACTCTTACAAGACCCCATCGCCCAGTTCTTCCCGGGGCTCTCATCTTCCGCATTTCCCACGCTCTCCGTACAAACACTCGAGCCCGTCCTCGATTGTGCACCCATGCCACGACACGGTCTTAACTCACGGCCCTGCACCGAGTTCATCTCTTCCCCCTCCCCCACCACCCCCTCCCTGTCCCACCGGCCCAGGAGAGGCTGCAGCTTGGGGTTGTTGTTGCTCCTTCGGCGGTGCTGCTACGCCTTTGACTCGCTACCTGGGGAAGGTGGGACAAGCTGCCCTGCCCCTACTGACAGTAGGGGGGCTCCTGAATACTGAACCGTCAGACGTCCAAACCTGAGACTTTAACGTTACCATGCCAGAGGACCTAACAAAACCGAACATCAGATCTTTGTATCTGAAAAGTAGACAATGACATCCCAGAAATACCTGGAGACTTTAAACATTTAAGGACAGGGAATAATATCCCATGTATAATGGGATTTATCTCTGGATACTACAGATTGTTGCCTGCTGATAAGAATGACCTGATGTGATTATCTACAAGCGTAGGCTTTGCTTCAAAAGCTAGATGTCGTGAAAAATGTACCTCCTTGTTTAAGTCCCGCTTGACGGTCATAATTCAGCATCTAATCTGCGCTGCACTGTGAGGACCTGTGAAGGTTTTTAGCTTGAACTTAAACTGGCTTCCCAGAGGAAATTTAAGACATGCTTGACACTTGCTGCCTCCGTTAGGAAGGATTAAAGAGACAGTGAGGAAATGAACCGTGACACTACGTAGCATCACTGGAAGAAGTTTCCTCTGTGCAGTTTTGTTATACTTTTTTTCTAAATGTTGTAGAAAGAAGATCATGTTATGTCTTGTTACTGTGAGAGAAAAAGGCTGTCACTTTTATTAAGAAGGAAAAGTCAAATGCTGGAGTGATTTTTGTCTTTACTGTTCTGAGACCTCCTCTGGAGGAAACTGTGCAATGCATGACCCAGTTGAATGCTTTCTACTGTACACTCCCATCCCGTCCTTTTCGCCTAGCCCAGACCTCAGACTAATTGAAAGACTTGCTGAGCAGATGCAGAATATTCAAGCGCATTTCTTTACGCTGCTCTTTGGCCTGTTTATATTCTGTATCAGTGAATCAACGTGTCCTCTGACTACTGTTGTAAACATTGGTAGAGTAATCATGCCATTATCCGTGCATAGCGTGCACTCCTCCGTGGCTAGCTGTAGCATCTTTAGTAAGCGTAAACACTTTATTTCTGTCGACTTGGTGTTCACATGCAGAGAAGATGACGCATGTACACAGTCAAGTATTTGCCTGTCTGTATACTGCTAATCGTTACTGTCACACAACCATAGGAGGATTATGTTTGTGTGGTTTTGTAGTTACCTTACACGCAAGGGAAATGCTGACATTCTGCACTCATTGTAGATGTGCAAAATGAAACCCATGCTACACACTACTGAATCTGAACTTGTAGTCGTCAGCCTTTGTGTGTGTGTGAGACTCCCTTGGTTTGTCTCTAGCAGTCATTTTGCTGTTGCTGTACAAATGTCTTCTTTTCCTACTTGTATCTGATCAGATATGAAACACTTATTTGACTTAGATTTTATAATGTTTGTTCTCTCAAATCAAACTGCCATGCATGCATTTTCTGTTTACTGTAAAGAGTGTTTGAAATATTTATTAACGAGATAATTTTTTTCTGAAAGATAAGTTTGTATGAGGTACAAAAGGGAGCCACAAGCTCACGCGGGTATGTTTGTTTTCTTTTCCCTGCGTGTGGGAGAATGTGTTTGCATGCCAAACAAGAAATTGCACATTTGTAAAGCTTTTTAGATGAAGACAGTTTTTTTCACCTTGTAAATATTTTCACAGCCTTTGTGAAGTTGTTTTGAGTTGAAGCTCTGTAAAAGTTGTCAAAGTAAAGACTTAAATTATGTTGTCTTTTGGTGCTTTATAAATGAGTGAAAAACTAGTATTCAAGGCGCTCTGCCCTTTCCCTAGTATCCTCCTCTGTCACACCAGCCCTCTGCCATGTGCTCTTTCACTACATCTGTCAATCTTCTCTGCAGTCTTCCTCCTGCCTGGCAGCTCCATCTTTAACATCCTTTGTCCAGTATATCCACTATCCCTCCTCTGCACATGTCCAAACCATCTCAGCCTTGCTTCTTTAACTTTGAGAGTTAAAGAAGCAAGGCTTTAACTCCTTGCTTCCTCTAATCCTCTCTTGGTCTTAACATCTTTAGGTCTGCCAGTCTTCAAACCATGCATCATAGCATGTCTCACTACTCTCCTATAAACATTTTAATTTACTTGACACATTATTTGTGACACATCTCTGTGTCACAAATAACCTGACGCTCATCTTGCCCGACTCCCTCACTCACACATATTCCAATGATTTTCATTCATTTTCTCTCCAGAGGATACCTCCACCTCTCCACTACAGATCACAATTTCGCCTGCAAACAGTCCACAGAGTCTCCTGTCCGACCTCTGTCAACTTGTCCATCACCACTACAAACAAGAAGAGACTCTGATCCCTGATGTAATCCCACCTGGACCTTGAACCTCTGTCACTCCTACCACTCTTCAAAACTGTCCTCATACTTACCCTTCATATCCCTTGCATACTTCTGACTTGCCCATGCAGCAGCAGTTTCTCTCTTGGTAATCTATCCCATGCTTGCTCTAGATCTACAAAGTGCAACTGCTTCTGAGCATCAACACTTTCAAAGCAAACATTACATTTATGCCGTTCTCTCTCAGCATGAAGCCATATGACTGCTTCTGATTGTCGCCTTTTTTCCATAGATTTGTGCCAAAACTGACAAAATTGAATTTTAAACATCAACCAATTTTTTTTTTTAAAGAAAAATTTACCATGGTTTCACTTTTCACCTAATCTGTACATCAATTCAGAACCATAGGCTTGTGCTAAGACATGTACAACAAAGTCTGCATATTAGAGTGCAACATATTATCCAGACATGCTAGCATTGTTTAAAAAAAAAAAAAAAGAAGCTTGGAGTAATTTAGAAATTGTGCCATCAATTTTTCTAAAAGAGCATTATTGTTTGCGTTACTGCAGTAGAGTAACATTATCATAGTCAAGCATCCCATCGTTTCCATTTTCATTATGACTTCATAGTGTATGTATACATTCAGAAATCTCAACTTTTAAGGTGCAGTGTTTATTTCTTCATACAAAAATAGCTTTCATGTTAAGTACCAGGATCAGTGAGGGGGGGGGAAGAATTTTTAAAGTTGGCTCAAACCAAGTCAGCGATTCAGCTCTTTTGCTGGTTGGAGTAACTCTTCATGTTTGCTACTGGAGGCGGCGGCAGCTTCTTTGCGGCACGAGTTTACACATCAGCCTTATTGGTGTAACCCCAGGCCTTCGCGGCGGGCAACTCAGACGATGTATTTGAAGCTGTAGGTGGCGTCACAGGACAGCTTCATTCCCTTGCAGCGACAGCACAGGTCCTGACGGTGAGGCTTCTTCATGTTAATGTGCCTCTGCTTCTTCTCACAAATGCAGCAAGTCTGAGAGCAACCCTGACAGAGGGGGACATAAGAGCAATATCAGCAGAAGGAACGACACACGCTTCTCATCTCTACAGAAGTAATGCCTTACTGAGACTGCAAGTGTCTTAGAAATGTGATCCAGTTCATTTAAAAGCCCCACACAGAATCTGACTGACCCTGCGATTCCACTTATTGTCCTGGTGATCAAATTGTCTTGTGAGAGTTCATAGGAAACAATTTGCGTACCTTGCACAGGATCGATTCCACTCTGTAGGGGTTAAACCCCACTTGACACTTCCGGCAGAGCTGCTTGTAGTACACCTACCAAAGCAGTCGCTCTGTATTAGCTCAGCAAGAATGCAGGTATTTGTTTGTGCAAGCAAGTTACCACTAACCTTACTGGTTCCAGAGATGCACCATACATAAGCACTCTCCCACCGGATGTTGCACTTTTTGCAGTGGAAAAACCCATACCTCTGCTCCAGGAACTGGGAAAAAAAAATCAATCAATTGTGCATAAAATCTTTGCTTACAGTTTTGCCAGAGTTGGGTTTTTCCCACTTTCATAAATACAGAACAGTCTGAGCAATGAGTTATCAGAAATGTCTCATTTTATACATTTGTTATGTAGAGAAAGTGAGACGTACTGTAAAACGGACATTTTTCATATTTTAAAATATCTCAGGGTTTAAGTGTTTAAACTTTTGTACACTGGCAGAAGGGGGTGTTTCATTGGCCTGGCCCACTTAAAATCAAAGTGGCCTTTATGTGTCCTACAATGTACCAGGAGTCTGACATCCCTGCCTTAACTGCTTTTTGTTTAAGAACACTAATTTTAGGACAATTAGTTTCTTACACTGCCCTTTTTTCTTAGTGTTTTTAAACCGGTTATGATCTTCTACACTTCTTAAATCTTAAATAAATGTTTTAAGTTTCGTTAGATGGCATTTTAGTGAAGAATAAGCACAGCGTTGAAATCAGCACACATTTTAAATAAGCCTACAGTGAAATTTTGCTAATTAACTAAAATAATGTCTTTCCGGATAGATAATAGGTTTTAAATGAGAGTCATACTAATTAGGTTATAGTTTGGGGGCTTAAACCACAGATGACTGAGGGGTTTTCTGAGCTACATCGTGGACGGGAAAACTACAGACGGTACTCATTGCCGTTTCCCCGCATGCGTCCACCTGAAAGTTGGCTCCCTTTGGAGACCGGCGGAAAGCTGTCTTGGAGTCTTCTGGGGCTTCCTCGCTACTTTGAATCCCGTCGGCCTCCGACGTGGCCTGCTCGGCGGCGGCTTCACCTTCTCCTTCACCAGCGCAGTCTTCGAGTTTCTTTAGGAAGAGCCTGCGGTCAAACACCGGCGAATAGATGGACACGGGCCTCAGGAAGCGCAGGTTGCTCATTGGCGGCGTGTGGAACTGCGCCTTCCCCTCTGGTGTGCACGCATCGGGGCTCCTGGGGGGCATGCAGGGGGCGGGGAGTTCGTCGCAGGACAGCGTTTTGGGTCCCAGAGAGCACTGGACAATTTTATCCACCCTGGCATTCACTTGCACGCCGCACTCTTTGGTGTTCGCCTTCTTCAGCGGAGGGGGTAAACTGGGGTTGACCTGGGACAGGAGGGTCTTGTAGAGCTCCAGGTAGTTGAGGCCCTGGGGGTTCATGAAGCGACCATCTCTCTTGCCCCAGTTGCCGACCTGAGCCGGGGGCGCGCAGACAGGGTTACCGTATACACTGTATGGTGGAAACGTGGACAGGAACCCCTCCATCCTGGAGCCATGAAACCAGTCCAACTTCTTCCTCGTGAGGTTTATAGCCTACGCTTACCTTTTCTTGGCACTGATTGGTTAATTGAGAACAGCGGTGTGCAGGCTCGAACGTAGGTAGAGATACTGTGCCCTCTATTATTTATTAATAACAAGGCACTGCTGACTACAGCAGGAATGGCAGGCTATGCGTTTAAAAGGGTAGTTGCACATTTTGGGGGCCCATCTTTAAAAATTAAGTTAAATTAAAATCTTTTTTTCATCAAAAAACTGCAGAAAATCTCTGCTGAAACAAGACTCTGTACCCAACCCACTGTTTTATTTGAACGATCCAAATCCGAAATGTTATATTGGAGCTCCCCCTATGGGCTAGCTCATGTTGGCCAGAGAGCCATCGGAGAAAGACAAAGCAAGCAGGTGATCTATGAGGCATGCAGTTACACCTTTATTTATTCATTTTTAGTTGGACGGTATGTGAACCAGCTTGGCAAGAAGGTTGCATAACTGCAATAATATTGTTTTTTTTAGTAAAGCCACTGAAGTCAGAAAATATATAATTTAAAACCCAAACATGTGTCAGAAGTATCAAAAATGTGAATGAGTAGGTTAGCAGACAAAGGAATTTGAGAAATTAATACCCCTCTGTATTATCCCATAAATGTGATTTTTATTTTTAAAATGTCTGTATGAATAAATAACTTTATGTTGTATATTTTAACAGTATGGCGCATTTAAAACGCCAGTAGCAACTATTTATATTTGTGAGTCCAGTTTACACAGAATAAATGTGCATGCACCGTTACTGTCATATTTATGAGATCATTTTCAGACACAAACCCCCCTTAGTTGACTCATGGGTTGGTGGTGAGTTCAGGCTCTGTCGGAATCCTGGCTTTTACGTTTGTGATGCAAAATAGACAACAATGCCTTAAAGAATAATGTAAACACGTTTGGATATTTAAAACTGTATTTTTTAACTGTGGGATTAAATGTAAACTCCGTATAAGAAAACTACAATTTTATTTGGCAGGGTTAGTGTATTTTATAGGCCTGTGCTAGACAAAATCCGCTCTAAATTACTTCAATTTGTTTTTTTAATGCAAATTACCTGCTTTTATCTTTACAGTAAGCTTCACCAGGACTGTGAAATATTTTACAGGAACTTTCTGTTATAGGTGTGTTTGAATACTCGAAATCCTTTGGAAAAATATTACAAACAAGAAGTGAAAAAGACGCTCCGCGCGTCACACGAAGGGCTCATCAGAAGTATTCGGACTCGCTCTATAGGTGGCGCTACGCACCCATCGATGATTTTTACCCACGGGCACTGAATCTATACATATTGGCGCCATTTTGGAGCTAGGAGGGGGAAGAGAGCTGCAGAGGAGGACACGATTTATCACAATTCACCGTAACAGGTAAGAAAATGCACAAAGAAGCTAATCGTTTTGATTGAAAAGCAGCGATATTTTCGGACTTCGTTGCCACAGAGTCGGTGTGATCGGGGATGTATCGGCGGAGTTCCCAGGTTTCCAGCGCTAAAAAAGGCGGAGCAGAGCCCGCGTCGCTCGTCTGTGTTCTCGGCAGCCTTGTCCGATTCACAGCGCTGGTTGACCTGGTCCTGCGGCGGAACAAAAAAATGGTTAGCTAGTAAAATAGTAGTCTGCTGACTGCGCTCCCCGCCGCACGAACAGACAGTGGGGGTCGGCTTGGTTGTGTGAGCGGGGTTGGGATATTGATATTGATATAACGGTAGTTAGCCGGTGTGTTTTGTTCGGTGCAGCGTTACTCTCAGTCCGCCCTCTGTCACTGAGATTGCTCTCCTGCTAACGCTAGCTCGGGCACGCTAGTCGCTAGCGTGGATACCAGCGAGCTAACAGCAGCTAGATGGATTAGCCACAGTCAACATAACAGCAATAAGGCAGCCTGGCCTGAACACGCTGCTGTACCAATAACAATACCCTCTATTCACGAACAGTTTCCTGACTGTGTAATAACTCACCCACGTGAAATCGGCCTCGAGAATAAATTATTAGCCTAACTCTGGTAGTGATCTCGTAGTATTTTTGTTGTGACGCTCATTATTGCGGGCTTTTAGTGCAAGGCGCATTCCTATTTTTTTTATTGCATAGACATGATTCTGTAGCGGTAATTGTGTATTTAAGGCTTCTCGAGATTTTAAACACTTTTTCTTAACGAGTTTGCGCAACAATGGAAATATTAACACAAATAGAAGCCTTTGAGATGACAAAGTAGCGTGTGATCAACTAGGACTTATTTTTACAGTCAAGTCGCTTGCAGAGAGCTGTAGGGCACCTGTGGGCACCAGCTATCAATCTATATATGTATGTAAAAAAAAAAAAATATATATATATCTATATCTTTGTATATGTTTATAATTTTATTAATGCTATTGTTTTTAACTCTCTTCATCATCAACATTGCGCTTTAGTCAGCGGATTGGAGGTTGTGAGAAGTCTGAAATATCTGATTACATGGCCATGTAACGCTGGGTTAGATATGTTTCATTTGGATTTCTCTTCATGTACACAGACACAAAAAATAAATAAATAAAATCCTCTTAAAAATAACCCAATTTAAAATCCCAAATTACATTTTAATGTATTCATTCTTGGTGCGAATTGCAAATAAAATAATGCTACAGGCAGAACTCATTTATCAAGAGCCACTTTGCACTTCTTCAAGAGATAATTTGGCCCTGTTTAAAAAAATAAATAAAATGCAGACTGTGCTCCTTCAAGCATTAACTGAATTGTAAACTGAGCAGTATTATGCTCTTCAAAACTAAGATTTTCAGTTTGTTTGTCTTTGATGGTTGCCGTGGTGAATGGATACAGAGAAGTAATGATGTGTGTGCTGCCTAATGCCCATAGACATGGGATTCAGCCTTCACTTGTCCATTTTATTTCATCTGAGAAAAAAGCTAAACTCTTTGACAGCGTTTCCCTTCTTCAGCCAGTTTCCAATGCTTTGTTTTTGTGAGAGTGCCCGCACGGAGGTCGACGAGTTCGCCCTTAAAGCTGGCCGGTGTCCGGTTCCCTCTCTGTTTGCTGACATTCACCCTCATCCCTGTGATCACCCATATGAGGGGTGGGGGGGGGGTTAAAATCAAGGATGTCTCTGTCAGAGTTCGAATTAGGTTCGAAGAATGGGAAGTTCTCACATTTCTGCTGGCAGCTGCCTTTAAAAGGCAAAAGTGGGAAGAGTAGAAGCAACTAATGGGGGGGAGAAAATGCTCTCGATGGGGGGATAAATGTGTTTTGACTGATAAACCAGTAATAAGCTGAAAGTAGCTCATGTTCAGGAGGTTGTGTATGGGACAGCTTGCCCCTTTGTGATTATTTAGTGCTGGTTCCCTGGTGGATGGTACCCACGCAGCCTCCCTAGGTTGAGAAATAATCTGCTGTGATTGGCTGCCAGAGCTCAACTGTGTATCAGTGTGGCAGAATGAGAGAGGGATGGACTCAAATTTGGCAGCAGCTGTGGGTGGAAAAGAAGGTCAGAATCAAACAATTTGGCAGCTTGCCAGTGTCCTGTGTGTGTGTGTGTTTGTAAAAGCTCAACTACAGCTACAGAAAATTGTTTGGTTGTGATTCATAACTAGGTTTTGGAATCTGGTCTCTTAATCAAATGCCTTTCTCAGACAGCAGACCCACTGACCGGGACCGCTTCATAAATCAGTTTTTCTTTCGGGGTTAAAAGTAGCTGAAATTGAAGGAGCAAACGGCTCAGTCTTGAGAGAAGAAAATCATCTGTTTATTTTTCAGTGTTTCTTATAGCTGCATATGCGCCGTGGTGGGGTTTTTTTGTTGTTGCTATTTTCATGTAGTTGTATTGAATAAAACAGCTATAACATTTTTTTCTTAAAAAGCAAAAGCAGGTAATATTACAGCCAAGTAAAAAATTTGACTAAATTTCATGCTGCCTGGTCTGAACTGTGGATCAGACAGCTTAACATATGGCAATCAGGGAAGCTGAAGTGAGCAGTTGGATGTGGATGATCTTTGTTTGGCACTTTGTGTACTTTCCTAAGGAATCATACAGATTTCCTCACTAAAGGATACTATATCTGTTATGGTAAATGGACTGGTTCTTCTGTAGCGCTTTTCTTTTCTATTTGAGTACTCAAAGCACTTTATACAACTTGCCTCATTCACCCATTCACACTCATTTATACAAGCACTTTTTTCTTTTTCTTTTTTAACTAAGCTTAAGTGCTTTCTGTCTAACACTTTCACACATTCACACTCTGATGAACGCATCAGAGAGCAACTTGGGGTTTAGTAGCTTGCCCAAGGATGCTTTGACATGCAGGCTGAAGCAACCAGGGATCGAATCACCAACCTTCCAATTATATTGAAAGGTTATATTTTGAAAGCTCAAAGTAGGATACTGGGATTTGTGAGTTGAGTTTTTACTTTTGAGCAAATGTGATGCTCTTTTGCAGAGCGATATTGTAGAGGTTTTGATGGATGTTATTGTAGGGTCTTTACCTTACAATTTAAAGTACCTGTTATTGTAATTTGTTGCAATATAAATAAAATTTAATTGCATATGCATACCTAACCACAGGATTGCAGAAACTAAGATCGATGCGATCCCTTTTCCCATAATACCCAACCATATTCGGGGTTTCTGCAGTTGTATAGCAGTTTCTGACATGATGTCATGCACATGTTGCTTGAGAGCTGTCTGTTATATTGGCGATTGGTGAGTATTTCCTGGATGTTGCTGGCTGTCATTGGGTGAAATTGGTTACAAAGAAGATGCAGCACCAAAACTTTCTGCAAACGTGCTAGCCGAGCAGTATTAAAACTTGGAAAAAGTGTGACGAAAACTGCATTTACCTTCAGAGTAAAACCTGTGTCTCAGCACGGAAGTCAGCAAGTTTCAGAAAGGCCTGATTTTTATTTTGGAGGCAAACTGCAGACAAGTCGGCATGCTCCGTGCAAACTACAATTGACAACAGCAATCAGCTAGGAACCAAAGCAGCAAGGTGGTTTTCACCAGTTGTGGAATAATCGATTTTTCTTTCCATCATGACCAGTGGTTGCCAGGTGGTTGCAGACTGGTCTCTAGGCTTGCGTGACCTGACACTACACGTCCAAGATGCCTGTCAAGTTATCGGGATGTGACTGCATATCCTGAATTAAAAGCACAGTGATTTGCTGTCTTAAGGTGACCTCACAATAGGTTTGAAGTGTGTCTCACCTGTTTTAAACTTTAGCATATGTTTGTGTGTTCCTGGAAACATATGCTGTAACAAGAAGTAGCTCAAAGATGGCTTTAAGTGCTTTGGATGGTGTCCATATCTGTCTGTATATGGCCAGATTTTGTCAGTAGGATAGCATCATAGTGTGGAAGTGACAGTGAGCAAAATGAAGGCCAAGATCATTGGTGTGGTTTGCTATGAAGCAAGATTTGGACTTATCCAGCCACCGTCAGGGTTTGAACCTGTGTTTTCAGTATGATTAGCTGATTAAGAGTCTTATTCTTAGTGGGGTGCATTGCGATGGTAAGTTATGGAGGTCTTACCTGTTGGTTGACTTATTGAGTTAATGACCACTTTTGTGTGACTGCTTAAGGGCTCATTATGGTCGCTGCAGTGGTCATTGTGCACACAAGCAATGACATCATCATTTATAACGCCAGTGAGGGCACACTGGGCTCGCTGCAGTATTCTCCCGAACAGTAGAGGTGTCACCACGTAGACAAAACCTCCACATCAGTGTTACTACTGGAGTACAAAAGTCTTTTGCTCTGATGAATCATTAAAATGGTTTTTAGAAACTGACAATCATACACTCATTCCTTCAGTGTGGTGATACCGCATATGTAAGGTTGCAAAAACTGAAAGGCCAATGACGTGCATGAGGGCTGCTTGCTCCATGGCATGTGACGTCACTTTCGGTGATCCGCTCAGATTTTTTTGACCAGCATGCTCTGACCTGCTTGAAGAGGTTGTACCTCGGCAAAGTAGTGCGGTGTGATGCCCTAACTGCTCCAAAGTATGAAACTCTTAAGCTTCCTAAGGGGCAGCTGCCTTGCCATGTTGACAAATCGATAAACCATGTGAGAGGATGGTCTGTCACCACATTCAAAAGTGCCCCATTAAACCTGAAGATGTAGAAAATCGTGAATGTCATTGAATAGGACTGAAAGCGACAGTGAATTTGTGAGGAGTTTAGGCGCAGAGACAAACTGAAGCAGATCATTAAGCACGGTGTCAGTGCATGCCAGCGGGCGAGTCGGAAAGGGGCGGATACTTGGGCATGACACAAAGTAATCACATCCCCAAGTTGGGAGCTAAATTTCATTATGAGATCTGGGAGAGTCTGAGAAAATTAACAAACTCACTCCTCCACAGAGACCCACTACACTGCAGCGAACAGCTAACGGCTCTGCTGATTATCATAGCTGCTGCTGAAGTCCTCACAAGCTGCAGAGAAATATCAAGCTAGAACATCAAACCTGTGTGTGTTAACACTGACACTTTTATGGTGTATTTTTTTTTTTATATGACTCACAAAGGTAATCATTATCACTCGCTCTGAATCTTGATTGTCATTCATTACTGATTATGTGCAAGTTTGATTTTGATTCATTTTATTTTAAATAACTAAAATCATTAATGAGCTATATAAAAATTACAATTGTATATAAAAGGTTGCCTATCAGAGCTTCATAGAGTCAAAGGAAGTGTCTTCAGATTGCTTGTTTTGTTGTTGAGAAACCTAATGTATGACTCTTTGAATACTGGCTCCTTTAGTCAACATTTCTTTGGACAGCATAGCAAAGTATAAATTGCTCCTTATTACATGTAATACAACAATTTACCATCTTTCTATCCTGAGGGGACTTTATGTTCTGATGGTTCTCTGGAAATCGAATTGAATTGGAGAAAAATAAACGACTGCAAAATGAGTCTGTGCACTCACGATCTTTGGCTAAGTACCGACATTCACATTAATCGTCTTCATCTATTAAATATTTTTACATGTCTGCATTGTTAGCTGTTTTTTGTGAAGTTAACGGCTGGAAAACTGACATGAAACTAGACCAAGACAAGAGTCTGGAGAAAATTACTGTTTTGGTTAATGGCAGCATTTCTGAGCTGTAACCGAGAAACGCTGCCATGTCTTGGATTCTAGTTTCTAATATCAGGGTTTTGATATATTTAAACCAAGCAGCTCACTGGGCCTAAACATTGTGCAAAAGCTACAAGAGCTGCAGACATTTTGTTAGTTAATGTCAGCCTGCTGTTCCCTTTAAGCCAAAACGTGTTTTTAAAAAACAGCCTGCAAAGAATATAAAGAACAAGGCAGATGTTTTGACTTATTACCCTTATTACCACTAATTAGGTTTGGGTAAATCCTGCCAATGTACTCTCACACATACACTTCTTTCTCTATAGCTATTAGTGATGTAGCAGAGGGTAGAACAACAAGAACTGAGCATCATGAAGTGCCCAGAGGGGAGCACTGCAAAGCTAAATTAATGAGTCAGCGAGGTATGTCAAGCTTAAAGTTTGAGTTCTCAGCATTATAGATGACTCGCTTTTTGCCTAGCTTGAAAAACCTGGCCCAAAGCAGGTTACGTTAAGAGTTAAAATGTTTAAGTAATTGTTTAACAGTCTTCTGACTTTATTAGACAGAGCAGTGAAGAGGAGGTAGAAAAGAGGCAGCGAGGGCCATCAGGTCAGAGTGGAGCCCAGGCTGCTGTATAGCCTTGCAGTATGTGGTTACCTGCTGAACTCTTAAATGCCATTCTCTGTTAAAGAACATTTTATATGTGCAAACTGTTGGGTCATGTCGCACTAGTGCTGCAGAGGTTAAGTCATAAGTGATGCAAAATGATCAAAATGCACCTCTTATTCACAGCGGTGTACACGCGTTCATTCGTGATCCTAAAGAGCTGCCAAGTCGTTTATAAACTGCTGTAATGCCCACAAATTAGAAAATCATTTGATTTGTATTACCAAGAATATTCAATCTGTAAAATTAATTTTACTTTGATCTGACTAAAAACTAATTTGGTTTCAATCTTCTCTGTTATTAGTCTATGGTACTGTGTCAGAACTGAATGCACTGATGTTTAAATGCATTCATTTTAAAGCCTGAGAGCACTCAGACTGCACTGGGGGGGGGGGATACCGACCTCTGCTTAAAAGATTAACTATTTTCTGCAGCTTTGCTCTCTTTCCATATTTGCCACTGTTGACTTCTGCAGTAGCATTTTTTGGAGATCTCTATCACATGTTCCTCTGATAATGTCTCTGACTGAAGTAGGCTGCACTCAGTTAATCCATTTTGTGCAGAAGAGTTAAATTATGCTTCTTTTTGTTTGAGCGCACACAGAGTCCGAAGCAGAAATCCCAGGTTAACAAAGAAAGCCGATAACCGCCACTGTGATACCTGTTATCTCTGACTGGGATTTTGTTAAGTCAGCTAACGCAAAGAAAGCCTAGCTATGTCAAATTGATTTCATAGTGCGCTTCTCAGCTCATTCAAGCTCTTGGTATATTCATAAACTGTAAGCTGGGCTTTAGTTTGTCTGACTATTCAGGCTTTAGGTGAAGAGTAAATTCTTCTTACTGGGAGTACACATTTCTGCTGCGTTTAATGTCATTAGTGGGGGGATAAAGCCACAGTAGGAATGGTTTATTTAGTTGTATGTAAAGTGCAGCATGTATTATCTGGTTAAGAGCAGTGCACTAAATTGGACGTCAAAGCACATTGTGCATCATGTGAATGCCCTAAAACACAAACTGGGTGTAAATCCTTGAAATGCTTGTGGCTGTGGTAATCAAATGTGGAGCACAATGGTAGCAGAAGCTCGCAGGGAAGAAAAAAATAAAAAATCAGCCATGCTCTCTGAATGCAGCAATTTCATCCTGGACACAGCTTGTAGGAAGCTATTGCTGTGCTGTGAATATCTCGCTGAATATTTCAGAGGTTGCTCTCTTTCAGGCTGCTTTAGAAGCTTTAAAGTATTAAAAAGATTTCCTGTGGGCCTCAAGAAGTTAACATTGTGCCTTTTCATGCTTTTTATTTTATTTATTTATTTTTTTTTTCCCAAATCAAGATTCAGCAAGTTTTCAAGATTCTGGGGTTTGACTCTCTTCCTGTGCTCTCAGCTGACAAACCAGTATTACCGCTCTTGTGTTTGTAATTAAAGCTCTTGTCTCTCCACAGGCAGTGAAGAGCTAAAGAGGATGGCTCACTCTAAAGCTCGAGCCACAGACGGGAAGGTGACCTACCCCCCGGGGGTCAAGGAGATCTCTGACAAAATCTCCAAGGAGGAAATGGTCCGAAGGCTCAAGGTCAGTGTCAGATTGGTCATTACTGCTTCAGTAGTAGTTTTTGGAGTGGTCTTATATTGAGGAATATTGGTAATGTATCGGTGAACGAATAATCATCTTTATATATTTTTTCGCTTTGCTTTTTGTACCTGAATAAACCGATTTTAAACCTCATTGTCTTGGAGTGATGATTGTTTCACCCCTAGCTCAGCCACTGACCTCGGTCACTTGCCTTTCCCCATTTATACTACCCCATCTCTTTTCTAGATGGTTGTCAAGACCTTCATGGACATGGACCAGGACTCTGAGGAAGAGAAGGAGCTCTACCTGAACCTGGCCCTCCACCTGGCCTCAGACTTCTTTCTCAAACACCCCGATAAAGATGTGCGTCTGTTGGTGGCCTGCTGTCTGGCAGACATATTCAGGATTTATGCCCCAGAGGCCCCGTACACTTCCCCAGACAAACTAAAGGTAGGGTGATTTATTATTTTCTTTGGTAGCTTAAGCTCAATCTTTCAAAATTACTTCACTGTGTCCTGTTAGAGTTACTGTTTTAATTACTGCTTCTGCTTCTCTAGAAGATTATTTTAATGCTAATTGGACAAATTGATACATTCTGTCAACAGGTGTTCTTGAAATTTGAAAAAGATTCAGCTGGAGATGTGACTTTCAATTTCAGTGTGTGTTATATGGAAATCTCTGTGGATGTCCTTTGTCAACAGTTTGAACATTTTCACTGTGTTTATATTAATTCTGTTGTAATTCTTTGATCATGCCTGAATTTCGCTGCTTACTACAGCTGCTCACATGATGGATTCACTGTATGCATGTTTTTTGTTTTGTCTAGGACATTTTCATGTTCATCACCAGACAACTCAAAGGCCTGGAGGACACTAAAAGCGCACAGTTCAACAGATACTTCTACCTGCTGGAGGTGCGTGACCGAGGTTTTATGGCTAACATGTAGCGCTGGTGGTTTGGTGACAGTAACTTGTATTTGATCCCAAGTAGTTTTGAATAGGGCTGGGCAAAACGATTATTTTCCAAATCGATTATTCTAGTGATTAATTTTTCGATGCATCGATTAATCTAATGATATATGTTACTGCTAAGCAGCTTAAATTAGTTTTGCATTTACAGAGGTTGGGTGTTTATCTCTGAGTGTATGTCAGTTAGTAAAAAAGTTGAAAACTTACGGTCGTTTTTTTGATCGGCCATTTCCACCTTACAAAGCCGGCAAAGACCTAATCACTTCCTTTTCGGTTAAAATGTCCCCATACTGTAGAACTGCGTGTTCGGGGGGCGTGGTTTAAGTCGACATGTTACCGCTACTCGCTTACGCCATGTGTTTTTTGTTTTTAAAGTGACGACGCATCGACGCAAATTTTCTATGTCGACGTATTTTACGCGTCGACGTAATCGATTATGTCGACACGTTGTCCCAGCCCTAGTTTTGAACTCCTGCTGTATTTTGATCAAAGTTTCATTTTAGCTTTTACAAAATTTGCGGTGTGGTCTGTGCTGTCCTGGCTCTGTGATTGCAACAGTAGAATGTGTATGGAGATGTTTGTTGTGACATTAAATACCAAGAGGTGTACACCTGGTTGGTACAATGGAGCGCTTTGTCACAGAATTGTCTGGAATAGCCACTTGGATACTGGTTACTTTGTTTGCTCTGTGTGTGAATGCCATCTCTAAATGGCAGCAGGGATGCTTTTTTACAATAAAATAGGCTGTTGTATTTGTGGTGTCAGTGTGTCTCTGTTTTTTGTTGTAAGGCATGGTAAATGGCCACCGTAAAGTCTTGCATTCAACCTGCATTGCATTGTGCAGGTAAAAGGTCAGCCGTGCCCTGAGAAAGGATGGCTTCCTCTTTGCAATAGATTTCACTCAGCAACTCCTAGCAACCACTCGCTGTTTGGTCGGAGAATACATCTTTTCCTAACAACTATGTGTGACTGAGGCGTAATGCATATGTGCACTCCTGATTGCATAATAAAGGACTGCAGCTAACTGTGTCTGAACTCTGTTTATGGGATTAAAAACTGTGCCTTCAGAAAAAAATATTTATTTAGACTAAATTAGCCTTTAGCATTTTTGGAAGCTCTTTGAAGAATCTCGTTCTGATTTGATTTTTTTCCCTCGTTAATGGTTTGTTTTGTTTTTCGGTCTTCCTGCTTGTGTGGTTCAATTTGCTTTCAAAGTGTTTTTCATTAAATTATGAATTTGTGCCAAAAAGCAATTTCCCCACAAAATGAAAAAGACAAACCGCTTATAATTGCAAGTCATTGTCTTTTGTCTGCAACGTAATGATTATTAGGATTGTAATTAAAGCTGCAGTTATAACTGGGGCATAAATGGGCAGTTTGAGGATGGGGGGAAATCTTGCTACTTTAATGAGTTTTGTGCTGTTTTTTTTTTTTTAAATCATTATTGTTTTGTAGTTAACACAGCAACAGTGAAAACGAAATGATCTGCTGTGGGAGCATAGAATACAGTTTTAATAGCTGGAACTACACCTATTGTATTTTTTTTGGGGGGGGGGGGTGTACATGCTTAAACTAAGCTTGTGTTCATGACAGCTGTGACAGATATAGTTTAAAAATTATATTATAGTATTTCTTGACAATTTGCAGTATTTCCAATGATACAGAAGAAAAACAATGTTATACATTGCAGACAGGAACATTTTCAGGCATCAGTAACTGAAAGGCGTTTGCTATGAGTTGCTGTCACTGATGACACACTTCCTCATTTAAAATGTAAATCTATTAAGGTGCCTGCAGCAGAATTATAGCAGTAACAAAGCACAAAAGCAGCCTAGGTAATTTTTTTGCCATAAATCTTGAGTATAAAATGATTCCATAACACTTTAGTTTAACAATATTTAAAGTAATTTAGGCTTGTAACTCTTCAGCAGCCTGCACAATACTGTCACGTGATAAAACTGGAAAATATTTTCTTCCTGGGATGTTGTAACTTGGTTCAATGTTTTTAACCAACTTCTTAAAGCCCGGCTTTTCCACCATGTAACCGCATCAGTAATTCCCATCCACTGTTTGCTCTTCCTGTCATACTGAGCGCAGCTTGCGAGTGCTCCAGTGAGGCTCGGTGGACTTGTCTGTTTACCTTTGGGTCACACGTCACCAGCTGTTAGTATCTCCTCCTCCGTAGCCTGGTGGTACTCGGCGCTGTGTTTTAGCCTCAAGCAGTGAAACAAGTTCGATGTTCCACCTTCAGAGGGGACGGTATTCTTGTGTAGTTTACAAAGTGTTGTGCATTGTTGAGCTTTCTTTTTAGGTACTAGACACACAGCTCTCGCTTTCAGGCATGCCTGGGCTTATTGTGTTGTATAATGCACTAGGAGAGATAAATGCATGGCAATGATTTGACATCACTTAAAATATCTGTACCTTACTATAACACACGCTATGGTGTGTTGCAGCCTTAATGTATGAATTGATTAAAATCTGAGGGTCAAGATCACTGTGAGCTTATCTCAGCCTCATATTAAGCAGTACTGATGATGATTGGTATACTTCCTCTAGTGCAGTCAGCTCAGCTCACACTAACTTAAAAGTTCATATTAACTAGCTTTAAAGAATATATGTTATCCTTACAAAGCATGCTGTGGATATGTAAAACATCAGTGGAGAGTGGGAGTAGTGGAAAAGGTCGCTCTTCTACATGTTTAAGCGTGTTAAATTGGTGGCTTAATGAAGAACTTAAGTTGCTTTTGAACTGAAAAGGTTTTAATTGTGCTAACAGCACACGGAGTAGTTGTTGGCTTTGGAAGAACAATTTCTCACTCTTTCTCAATGTTTGCTTTCTCCACTGTCGTTCTATCTCCTTGCTTTCTGCTGCGTGTATCAGAGCAAGCCAGATACAGAGCCATGCAGCCCTAAAACACTGAAGCCCTTGCACTGGCCGGTATTGATATGCTTTATCGTTAAACTTGGTTACTGCCCTGAAATACTGTTTCCTCTGGTCTCATTTCTCCTCATCTGTTGAGACTGAGCACGAGTTTTATTTTAGTGTCCGGTTTCAGGCCTCTGAAGAGGTGGCTGCTGCCTGTGCAAGGTGTCGCGGCTGAATACCCCCCAGGCTTATTTTAAAAACAAGAGTGAATGTTACCTCAGCTGGAGGTGGAAATTAATACATTTATAGCTGATGGATTTTTTGTTTGTTTGGTTTTTCCCTCTTGTTTAACAAGTCCCATCAGCATAAGATGCACGTATTACTGTACCCAGTACAGTAGGCACTTCTAAAGCAGTCAGACTTGCTGCGCTTAATATTTCAAGAGTGCTTTATTTGTTTCTCATACTTGTTGGTGTTAGCCTGCGTATGTTAAACTAACATTTTTGCATGCATTGTATTAAATGTTGTAAAGGAATCTGAGAGTTTTGAAAAGTCTGCAGTGATGGAGAGCACAGACTGTAAAAAGGCAGCAGTTGGCTTCCTTACAGGAAGATTCTACCAGCTACATGATAAGGACCAATGGATTGGGCCACACAGTCTGTTAATCTTATCAAGCTCCTGTATGTGTTATATACAGGTGGTCCAGTACTTTTGCCCATATAATGTATATTTATGGATGGATGGTATGTGAACAGTGATAGTAATACATTTTGGCTGAGGTCTTGTCACTATTTTTATTTTATTTATTTATTTTTTTTGTACTTTCCCGTTTGGTTTTGGAACCTGCATAATATTTTAGTACCCAACTCTAGCACGCACTTAGCACCAGACTCCAGCTCAAACCAGTCGGAAAATCGGTAGTGAACTTAATGGGAGACACTTATTGGAGAGTTTAACTGTTAAAGGGCTACAGAGGTTGGCAGAGACGAGAAACTAAGACAAACCGGTCACAGCAGATTGCGGCTCCTCCTTTAGCCTCGTTCTCACAGAGGTTTCTTCCTGTTAAAAGGGGATATTTTCTTTCCACTGTTGCCAAGTGCTTGCTCAAAGGGTGCTCTTTGATTGATGATTGTTGGGCTTTATCTCTGTGATGCAATTTAAAGCATCTTGAGAAGACTGCGGCTGTGATTTGGTTCTAGATAAATAAAATTGAATTGAAATTTGAGTTAAAGTGGGAAGGAGCATTCAGCAGATGGACGCATGCACACTTCGCTGAGCTGATGCTCATTTATAAGAACTGATTTTTGTCACCATATCAACTTTAAAGGCTTAAGCATTTTAACCACTTGACAAGAAAACACTGCTGTCCCGTATGAATATTTTCATATATATATCTTGCCACCTCTTTTTCTTTTCTTTCTTTTTTTTTTCCAGAACATCGCATGGGTGAAATCCTACAATATTTGCTTTGAGCTTGAAGACAGCAATGAGATTTTTACCCAGCTCTACAGAACTCTCTTCCAGGTCATCAAGTGAGTCCCTATTTATAAATCACAATCAACCACCTTAATTTTCATGGCGTATTGCATGTATATTTGTACCCAGATTTTTATTTTTCTAATTCCCTCTTTTATGTTTTTTTGCCTCGCTGCAGTCCTTAATGACAGCGCTAAGCTGCTGTGATTCAAACACCTGAAATCTGTCTTTGCTGCGGCATCGCAAAGCTGCACAGTAGCAGTACAGTTGTTTCTAAGTGATTGCCCTCTTGCCTCTGTTCTTTTTTTCTTCTAACCCCCCCTCCCTCCTCTCAATTTTACTGTGCTGAACACAACCTCCAGGGCTAAATTCTGCAGTACAGAATCTGGCTCTTTGCCACTGGAAAGAAATTGTGGTTGTCTGTGTGAAGGTTGTGCCAACCCGGTGCTTTTTTTACTATATTGAAAGAATCCAAAGAAGCCTGCTTTCCATTTAAAATATTTTCAGTGATCCAGCAGGTGTTGGCGAGAAGGTGTCAATACGTGTGGAAGTGGTGTTTCCAGGGAGTGCGACATAATGAGACTGGTACTGTTAAAGAAGACAGTCAATCAGATTTAAATTTAGCTAATAAGCTTTGCTGCCCTACTGTAGTGCAGATCATTATGAGCAGGTTTTCCCATCCTTTGTGTGAGCGGTGCATCTTCAAAGACGCAAAGTGTTTTGTTTGTGATGGAGGTTAATTTTTGAAATGAGAGGTCCTGCAAGGAAAACCACAAATCACATTGGTTACACAAAGATTTCTTCCTTAATCTTTGACCTTTTGTGCATTGTTTCCCTAGCAACGGGCACAACCAGAAAGTGCACATGCATATGGTGGATCTGATGAGCTCCATCATCTGTGAGGGAGACACCGTATCGCAGGAGCTGCTGGACACTGTGTTGGTCAATCTAGTGCCAGCGCACAAGGTATGTCGGGTGAAGTGCAGATGTGCATCCGTTTAACTGTCTCAGTGACTCGCTCATAGTGCCGCCACAAAAGCTGATCCAAGTAGAAATGGCTCAGTAAAGGAAAGCCTTAAAAAATGAATTGAAATGTTCACTAGACTGAGGCCAATATGATTTTCCATACTCTCTAATTCAGTGAGACCCCTGCAGGTGAGAAGAGGTAAAGCAGCTTAAACATTGGTCCACAAGAATGTGTGGACATCTGCTCCCAAACTATCCCAATGGCATTCACACAAGAGATGATGGACTACACCCTCATTTTTCACCGTCACATATCTGAACATTTCTGTGATTTGCTGTTTTATTCACCAATTTGTTTTGTTGTTGTTATTGTTAAACAGAATTTGAATAAACAAGCATATGACCTGGCCAAAGCTCTGCTGAAGAGGACTGCCCAGGCTATTGAACCCTACATCACCAATGTAAGATTAAATCTGTGAGAGAGAAAAAAAAAAAGATTAAATCTGTGACACTCTTATTTATAGTACCGTTTTAATCCATTACTTCATTTAACACAGGACACTCATATTTAAACCTGCTAAATCACAACTCTTAAAATGATACTTTCAGAGGTGTAACTGTAGCTCTGAAGTTGGTGGCATGTACTGTAATATGAAGAATGTGATATTAACTCAAAGCACAGCCTGCTATGCTTGAAATGTTTCTGTGCTGTAGGAGTTTCATATGTGTGCTAATGAAGCTAAGTGATATGGGGAACATTACGCCAAACTTCTAATGCCACCTAATGCACATGGTTTACATGTCCTTGGTTAAAATATCGAATCCATTCCACCTTCAATAGAAGTTCTGTGATGGATCTCAGACACTGAAGACCATTTGTGGTCTCGCACACGCGTACTTGCGCCTCTCTCCACTAATGCAGTCTGAGTTTGAGTTGTGCGATCCTGCAGGAGTCTCATCAATAATCTTTACTCCTCCTGCTCTGTCGTCTGCATCAGTTTTTCAACCAGGTGCTGATGCTGGGAAAGACCTCAGTCAGCGATCTGTCTGAGCACGTTTTTGACCTCATCTTGGAGCTTTACAACATAGACAGCCACCTGCTGCTCTCAGTGCTGCCTCAGCTGGAGTTCAAGCTCAAGGTATAGGAAAAACAGCCTTTAAGAAAAACACACACAAACAAAACCACACACATTTTGTTTGTTTGTTTGTTTTTTTCATCTTTGCCCGTGTAGTTGTTTTGCATAATATTATGATATTTACCAGAATGTAATATTTTTAAAGCAGTTGCATTGTGATATTAGTAGTAGTTGTAGATTAAGCAGCAATGCTTCGATAAGTATTGATATTATAAGTTCAGTCAAACTGCAAAAGCCTTAATTCTTGGAGCCATTACACACAGAACTGCACATTTTCACTTTGTCTGCAGGTTTGTTGATTCATATTAGAAAGATAAAGCAGTCAGGCAGTCAGCATAATGTTGCCTCTGCAGTGTCTCATAAAGGCATCCCGCTGATGGATAACGCTCATTAACTGTTCATAGGGAGTGAGGATCACTGCTGTCTCCTCAAAATAATAGCTGTGATAAAATCTCTCTGCTTTAGACTAGAACCTCTCGCTCTCTCCCTCTTGCTTTCTGATGCTCGCTCACCCTTTGCCTTTCTCTCACTCGTGGACTTTTCATCTTTTTTTATCTCTCACTCTCTTTCCTCCCCCTTTTGCGCTTTTGTCTTCCTTTCATCCTCACCCCTTCCCTCTTCCTTCCTCGTCTCTCTTTGTCTTGCTGCTGATTTGAAAACAAGATTGATACCAAAGGAAGTACTGCCATTGTCTGTTATGAAAATGGTAATGTTTCTCGTGTAGTTAATGTAAATGACTTGGCACCTCGTTCCAATCGACGCAGCCAATTTTGGTGCATCATTTCTCTCCCCGTCTCTTTCTCTTTCCCCGCTCGTCTCTGCAGAGTAATGATAATGATGAGAGGCTGCAGGTGGTGAAGCTGCTGGCTAAGATGTTTGGAGCCAAGGACTCTGAGTTGGCTGCGCAGAACAAACCACTCTGGCAGTGTTACCTGGGCAGGTGGGATTCAGTGTTGTGGATCTGACAAATCACTATAATCATGTTGGATCATTTTGATTGATAACTTTGCCCTTTGAATGCTTTCAGAGAGACAAAAAGTATTTTTTTTTCTTTTCAGTTTGTATTTATTATCAATTGGTCGGTTCACTTTTGGATTAAGACTGTATTATATACTATGTTAATACTATGTATAATTTTGTTTGTGGTTACACTGGATTCTTCACTTTCTGATCATTACGACATAAATTCAACACAAATCCTGTGTGATTCAAAAACACAGTGACCTGTGGGCCATAGGCTGGAGAGATGATCAAAACAAAGACGGATGGAGAATCGGGTGTGAACACGAGGCAATAGATAATTTAAATAAATGAGAAAAATAGAACTGTGCTAGTCTGTGTTAGCCATTAATGTACGCGTGTCATGGTGTTGCATTGAACAGTCGTACAGTTGTATTATAAAATCAAGTTTTGCAGAGGACAAAGGGAAGAGTGAGAATACCTCCTGCAGCTGATCAAGCAGTTTTCAGGTGTGGAATCGTGGTGAACCAGCCTTTGAATGGCTCGTAAAATGTATTAAAATAGAGTAGATGAGAGCACAGAAATATACAGATGCTAACGTTAGCAGCAGACTGCTTACTCGCAGCATATCTACAGTTTTCTGCTCTTACCATGGGAAATAAAATTGAATCTACTGGGTTCTCTTATACGTGTGTGTGTGTGTGTGTGTGTGTGTGTGTGTGTGTGTGTGTGTGTGTGTGTGTGTGTGACACTGAGCACATCACGCACCAGAAGTGTTGAGTTTTTTTCACCTTAATATATCTCTTAAACCCATTGGGAGAGTCTGGTGAAGCCTGTCTGTAGACCGTTAAACAGATTACGTGCTGCTGTTAATTCACAGAGAGAGTCTGGGCTGTAATTTGTATCTCATTAGTTTTACAGGGTTCAACCCTGTCAAAACAATGCAGCTTAGCTAGCTTATCTGACTTAGAGTTAGACATTCTGCACAGTGTACCTGAATTTTACTGCGCGTCCAAAATATGTGGGCGTGTTTGGCGGTCATGTCACTGAGATTGCTTGCTTTTAATATAAAGTGTGACCCAAACAAAACCCCTTTTTTTTTTTTTGTTCCATGTCATTGAGCTTGTTGATGTATGTTGTGTTACCCACATGAGATGCCGTCTTCTTCTGCGTTCATATACAATCCACCTTTAAAAGTCGCCAATATTAACATCAGTTTCTTTTATCAAAAAAGGTTTAATGACATCCACGTGCCTATCAGATTGGAGTGTGTCAAATTCGCCAGTCACTGTCTCATGAACCACCCAGACCTGGCCAAAGACCTCACAGGTAAAAACACACAGATGCTTTCATGCTGAGAACAGCATCTACGTGAAGGCCGCTCGAGTGTGTGCTTGACGTGAAATGAGAAGCGGCTGCCTGGTGCTTTCTTTGCATTCGAGGAAGCCAGTCCTCTCACGTCCCACTCATTTGTTCCTGTTTCCTTTCCCAGAATACTTGAGGGTCAGATCACATGACCCAGAGGAGGCTATTCGCCATGATGTCATTGTCTCTATAGTAACGGCTGCCAAGAAGGATTTGTCTCTAGTCAACGATGCACTGCTCAATTATGTAAAGGAGAGGACTTTGGACAAGAGAGTAAGTGATGTGTTTTTAAATCCCGCTTTATATCGCGCAGACTTTGTTGTTTGATGCTAGGTACAGCTACTGCACCTGCCCGTTTAAAATCGTAGTTTTTAACTGGTTGTGCGATTGAAACGTTTTCTTTTTAATGTGCCGTCAGTGGCGCGTGCGTAAGGAGGCCATGATGGGCCTTGCATCGATCTACAGGAAGTACTCGCTGCAGGGAGAAGGCGGGAGGGAGGCCTCAAAGCAGATTTCCTGGATCAAAGACAAGCTGCTGCACATCTACTACCAGAACAGCATTGATGACAGGTTTGTGTGCATGTTTTTTTGGTACCTGGGAGTTTTTAACTTATTTTGTGATTGTGGAGGAAAACGCTGGTGGTGCCTTAATTTGCTGTGATGAACTGAATGTAGAAAATGACCTCCTATTAAGTTTATTCCCATGAAAATCAGCCTTTTATATCCACCGTTCTCTGCACTATATTTCTCAGTGTGGTTTTATAGCTTTATGGAAGAAGAGAGACCGCTTCTGTCACCCTGCCGAGGCTCATAATGTAAAGCAGTCCCAAATATTTCTGTAAGCGAGTTCTGTGCGTGGGACTTTTTATTATTCTTTGAGCAGCATCACTTTGAGCTTAAAAAAATATGGTGTGTGATTGCTTCTCCATCTCTCCACCTACACTTACTCAAGGGACAGCATCATTCTGCAAAATGTCACCAGCTGAAGTAGAGGTAGATTAGTTGATACGAGACAAACTGAGATGGGTTTTTAAAGCCTAAATTGGGTAAAAGAAAAGAGGGAGGAAGAGAACGAGGCGTCGGCCTCAAATCTCAGTGGACTTTCTGTGGGCGTAGGTGTCCTCTGCTGCAGTGGAGCCACTCAGCTGTCGACAGGAAAAGCGTTTAATGTTGTCGGAGTGTATGAATGTGTGTTGTATGAACGTCACGCAGGAGGGCAGGCTTACTTCTGTTGCTTCAGCAGTTTCTGCTTGAAAAACTCTAAAACTTCAGCTCATTAAAGACCGAAAAGGGTTTTCTTGTTGTTGTGACGAGTGTTGACATTTGAGCTTGTTTGAACTAATTAATTTGCATATCAGTGTTCCTAATGAGATGGTGGTGCAGCACATGTATGAGGGCAGAGAGAGTGAAGAGGCGTGACGGATGACTCTGTGAACTTTAGTGAGAGTGGGGAGCAGGTGGAAGAGACCCTGGAGAGGTGGAGGTATGATGCAGAGTAAAGAGGAATGAAAGCCAGTAGAAGGAAGTCAAAATACACGTGTGTGTGACCGAGAGGGGAATGGGAAGATGCAAGGAGTAGAAACAGTGAAGGTAGATGAGTTTAAATATCTGCTGTCAGCCATCCAAAGCAGCAGACGGTGCACGAGAGAGGTGAAGAAGACAGTCCAGGCAGAGTGGAGTGGGTGGAGGGTCAGAGGTGATTTGTGACAGAAGGATTGCAGCAAGAGTGAAAGAGAAGATTTACAGGATCAGTCGATGTGCTGATGGCAGTTTCAGTCACTCTGAAGGCAGGTCCTTCAAGAGCTGAGGTACTGTGACGTTAAAGGCACGGTCCCGTCTAGACTTGAATCTAGACCCACGAGCTGCCAGCAGGGTTTTGTCGAGGGTTTCTGGCTGCCCACAGACTAATGGTGTAATTTAAATAAGTAATGAAGGAATGTCTACAGTAAAGTAAAGCTCCCAGGAGTCATTAGTAAGAGTACTAAAATCAAATCAGTAACCAGAGTAGAGATGCTCAGGGTGATGTCATATTTCTCTCGTAGGATTTAGTTAAAGGTTCAGCTGCTGCTTTCTGTACCGACTTATTATCTGTTAACTGTTACTAACCACTTGCACCCAAACATAAAACAAAATGTGGATGTTTTTTAGTTATTATTTATTTAATTTTCTCCTTAATATCTGCCCTCTGTACGTACAGGTTGCTGGTGGAGCGGGTTTTTGCCCAGTACATGGTTCCTCATAACCTGGAAACCACTGAAAGGATGAAGTGTTTGTACTATCTGTATGCCACCCTGGACACAAATGCTGTTAAGTAAGTCTGTTTTTAATTGTGTGTTAAAGGAGGACTGATAAATGCATAATTGTGTTTTTTACCACCACTCCCTCTCTTCTTTCACCTACAGAGCTTTGAATGAGATGTGGAAGTGCCAGAATCTGCTGAGACATCATGTCAAAGACCTGCTGGACCTGATCAAAAAACCCAAGGTAACTAACGCACACCACAGACCTTAATAACTATACTTGTTCCTAAAATGTTTATTCTGTAATTATGTGTTTGTTTGTTTTCAGTCTGAAGCATCCAACAAGGCTGTGTTTGCCAAAGTCATGGTGATCACAAGTAAGGCATCTCTCTGAATTCAGCACGTCCTTTCAAACAGGAAAAATGAACAAAAGCGATCACAGCGTGACCTTGTCACCCTTATTTCACATCGATTTCACTGTGACATGCTGAAATTTGTGTGTCAACAGGGAACCTGCCAGACCCTGGCAAGGCTCAGGACTTTGTGAAGAAGCTGGCTCAGGTCCTGGATGATGACGAGCGAATCAGAGATCAGTTAGAAACCTTGGTCAGCCCCGCGTGCTCTTGCAAGCAAGCTGAAGTCTGTGTGGTGAGTGTTTCTTAGAGATGATGATGATGATTCCTTTAAACTTAATGCTTTCATCCCTTTATGTTGACTCGATTCTTCATGTAGTTACTGTAATCTTAAATGTACTTATTTGTTCATAAAGTTCACATCTTGCAATTTTTGTGTATAAGACTTGACAGTTTTATACACACGTCAGTATTTTGGCTCCAAAGTAGCCTTTTTTTAATTATATGTAATCTGTAATAACCTTTACATGAACTGTTTCTCGCCTTTAGTTCATTTCAAAGGTGGTTGTAAAATGTTTCATAGTTTTAGTCTTCGTGAAGCACGATGGCAGCTTGGTTTCATGACAGTTTCAGTGATCGATCGTTGTCACGATGGAGAGATGTATTGAAACGATCCACCTCTGCTCTGCTGTAAGGAGGATTTTATTAGGGCTGCCCGCCATCATTTTTCTCTTTCTGTCTGATGTCTGGGTGCTGCTGCGATTTACTCTGTCACTCGCCAAACACAGAAGACAAGACTGAGACGTGTGACAGAGTGCAAAATCTAAGCTCATGCAAATGTACTCTGTGTTGTGTAAAAGTCTCGAGTCGCCTTTCTTTAGATTTCACTTCCAAGGAGCCAGACTCTCTTGTCATTTTTAAAAAAAGGCAGTCTTGAGCAGTAATTCTCCCGGCTTTCTGAAGATCCTTCTAAGTTTTTCTTTGGACATCGGCTGCTTTTTCACTCCTTTTCAATCCATTTATGGTACCTAATCATATACAGTGGACTTCTTTTTGTTTGTAAAACATTGACCTATGAATCATTCAAGCACAAAAACAGCACAGCATCGTTTCTACACAAGCAACTTGGCAAAGAAACAATTTTACATAGTGTCCTCAGACACTATCATCAGGCTGCTACTAACAAACAAACGTTTCCCCTTTTCAGTAGTTGAATCTGTAAACGTTGCCAAAGACCTTGTATTTCACTAGAAAGTATTTTTGGGTTTTTTTCTTGTTGCTTAATCCTGCGGCAGATTTGCTAAGTTGGCAACAATTAAGTGAACTAAATGATGATGCTCACTGCTGTGAGTATATGAGATGTTGGGCTTTCACACTGCTGTGTTTGTATTTCCACATTAAAGAAAAAAGCAGCATTAGATTTTAGTCCAGCTGTGAAATATCACTCCAGGCGGCTTTGGTTTGGCAATACTGAAAAGGCCCAGAGAATATTACAGTCGTGTGTTTTAGACCGAAATGTGTCTGCATTACTTTTTTATTTTGAGCTGGTGCTGTGAGCTTTGCCACAAAGTGCCTGCTCATAGGGGGTCGTCTGATTGGTGGAGTTTTCTCTCTATTAGGGTCTTTTATATATTGGTGATTTGGCGCCACATAAATAAATAGAAATTTTAATTGTCGTCCTTTCAGAGAGACATCACTAAAAAACTTGGAAGCCCCAAACAACCCAGCAATCCATTCCTGGAAATGGTGAAGTTCCTGTTGGAGAGGATCGCTCCCGTGCACATCGACACGGAGTCCATCAGGTACTGTTTGTCGGGATGCAAATTTTAGCTCATCCAATAAATAAAAAGCATGCAAAACCCAGCCGTATCTGATTCCGGCGTGCAGAAATTTAATCTCTACCATCGTCTGTCAGTGCTCTGATAAAACAGGTAAACAAATCTATAGATGGAACAGCTGATGATGAAGAGGAAGGTGTTCCCACTGAAGAGGCCATCAGAGCAGGGCTGGAACTGCTGAAGGTAACGATGAGTAATAAACACAAACGCCTGTGGTATTTATCTGCAGATTGACTCGATGAATACTCTGTTGTAAGCCTTTTCATTATCGTGTGTGACTGCACCATTTAACAAAAATAGAATACCTGCAGGAACGAGTCTAAATTATAGGCTCTGCACTCACTCAGTAACTTCTGCTGCTGCCGTGTCAATTGCTACCTGCAAGTCTAGTAATCAGTGATAAA
>VURO01000803.1:94878-110499 GCA_015108175.1 Pelvicachromis taeniatus
TCGTCCTCTTTCTATGTGGGGTCCTGAGTGATGTGTGCCACTGAAATACAGTTATGAGCTTATGTGCCAGCTGAGGATGCATAATAATGGGACCCTTACTGGGATTAACATTAGAGGTGTTACACCTGGGCCACTCGCCTTTCCTGTGCTGTGAATACTTTATCAAATCTAGACTTTAAAAAAAAAAGCCAAACTGCGGCCTTGCTTGAACAGACATATTTAATGTAACCACGTCCCATCAGCCAAAACTAATGTGGCTAGGCAAAGGATCGGTCATTTGGGGCTCTTAACATCATGTTGTCCCCGAAGAGCCCGTTGCGTCAGGTGCTTTGGCTAATAATTGATAGATCTGGAGAGGCGGCGTGTGGAGGGTTCACAGCTGGCTGACTGCGCTCCACAGTCCCCTGTTTAGTCACTGAAAAGCTCCAAGCATGATTAAATTAGAAACCATTTAAGGGACGAAACTGGACACCCAAAGCCACTAGTGACGGCCACCATGGAGGCTTTGCTTATCTTTGTGACATTTCTTGGCTTCTTCACCCCCGTCACCGCAAAGCCCAACGCTGGCTTGAAAACCTGGGGTCGCTTCAATAAGCTGCCCTATCCGGGAGACAAGGCTTTTCTGTATGACACCTTCCCCAAGGACTTTATATGGACTGTGGGTACGGCGGCGTACCAGGTGGAGGGCGCGTTCGAAAAGGACGGGAAGGGGCTCTCCGTTTGGGACACTTTTACGCGCGGCGGAACCCGAATGATCACCGGAGACGTGGGCAGCGACAGCTACCACAACATCAACGCTGACACCCGCGCCATCAAACAGCTCGGGGTCAGCCACTACAGGTTCTCCCTCTCCTGGTCCAGGATTTTTCCCAACGGCACCCGCGGCAGTTACAACGAAATCGGTACCAACTACTACCGGACGCTCATTAAGAAGTTGAAGGAGATCCGCGTGGAGCCTGTGGTCACGCTGTACCACTGGGACCTGCCAGACCACCTGCAGCAGACCCTCGGCGGATGGAGCAACCCAGAGCTCGTGGGAATTTTCAAAGACTACGCCGATTTCTGTTTCCAGGCTTTCGGGGATGACGTGAAGTACTGGATCACCATCGACAACCCGTTTGTGGTGGCGAGACACGGATATGGCACCGGAGTGGTGGCTCCAGGGATAAAGAGCGACCCTGATCTTCCATTCCGGGTTGGACACAACCTGCTCAAGGTGATTCTATAATGTTTCAATGTGTGCGTGTTATTTTATATGTACTTACATATAGACTTATATTATTAAAAACAACTTTAGTGAAGAAGAAATAAAATAAAATAAAATAAAATAAAGAAATGAGCTGTTTTGTAAGTACAGTATAATGACTCTGCGTTCTACAGTGTAACCAATGCAATACTTAAAGTATGTTTATAAACTTTGATGTTATATTTGTTATATTTTCTGGAATGTTCTTTCTCAAAATGACTTGATATCATTCATGGGAGATTATTTTTGGCAGTATAGGCCAAGAACTAATTTATAACACTTAAACTAAGATTGCCTGTAGTATTTAAACTATCCTGTTAATGGGAAGTACATTTTGAAGCAATACATTGAAAAAAAATTCTGGATGTAGCAAATATAGATAAAAATTTAAACTCACGTATGCCATTGTTTCACAGTTTAGTCTTTAAAGGGTTACAAAAGTCTTTTTCAAACGAGATACAGCCATGAAATTGCAACAAAACATCACAGTACTATAGAGAAATTTAAATGGCCATAAAGGACTGGATTGATTATATTGTAGGTACAATCACACATAAGTCATAAAGATACTTGCAAAACATGGCATTTCTTTATTTTATATATAACATCTTTGTAAATCCTGCTGACCACACGTTAGTTGACAAATAAGCAAAGCGATCACAGATAGAAACCCCACAGAAACAAACTTCTTACTATGTTGATTGTTTTCTTATGTTTTTGTCAGCACCATGAGTAACTCCTCATCATTTTCTGCCTGAGGATCTGTACTGACCTGCTGACAGTGAAATTCGTGACTTTGGCTCACCATGGTTATTTGGATTTGGACTCTTAAAAAATTATGTATATCTTATTTTTATGGAGCAGCATTGTGGCACAGTGGTTAGCACTGTTGCCTCACATTCCACCATCAGGCCGGGGTCTTAGTGTGGAGTTTGCATGTTCTCCCCGTGTTTGCGTGGGTTCTCTCCGGGTACTCCGGCTTTCTCCTACAGTCCAAAGACATGCAGTTAGTGGGGACAGGTTAATTGGAAACTCTAAATTGCCCATAGGTGTGAATGTGAGTGCGAATGGTTGTCTGTGTCTATGTGTTAGCCCTGTGACAGACTGGCGGCCTGTCCAGGGTGTACCCTGCCTCTCGCCCCAAGACAGCTGGTATAGGCTCCAGCGCCCCCCGCGACCCTGAAAAGGATAAGCGGTAGAGAGTGGATGGATGGAGCTTGTTTTTATGGTCTTGTTTACTAGAGTGTAGAACGTTTCAAGATACCTGAAATGTATGACTTCCATGAAGATGCTGCTGGTGGAGCAATGACAAGTTTTTTTGTTTGAAACTGTTGAGTCATTTAATCTATAAAATCCATTGTCATGGATAACCTGATTGTGTAGGAACGAACATTTGATCGAGCTGCTAAAAGTGAGTAACAGCGTATTTGTTTCTGGGCTGCTGTGAAAATAATAAATCTCAAAGCCTTATAATATTTAATATTTTTAATGTTATATTGGTTTCGTGTTATCCTTCTCAGCATTTATGCCTTCATCCCAACCACCCATCTCCCCTCTACGTCTTTTTCTGTCCTTCTCCCTCCTACAGGCTCATGCAGCTGCTTGGCATCTCTACGACCGCCACTACCGTCCACAACAGCATGGCAAACTGTCCATGGCACTGGCCTCTCACTGGATCAAGCCCAGTCGCACTCGCCTGGAAAGCCTGAGGGAATGTCAGTGCTCCCTGGACCACGTCCTGGGCTGGTTTGCCCGGCCACTGTTCACAGATGGGGACTATCCCCCCTGCATGAAGGCAAAGCTGGGCTCACGTCTGCCCTCCTTCACGCCAGAGGAAAGTGAACAGGTGAAAGGAACAGCTGACTTTTTTGCCCTCTCTCACGGAGCGGCGCTGAGCTTCCATCTGATCAACGACAGCCTCAAGTTTGGGCAGCAGGAGGATCTGGACCTAAGGATGCTGCTCTACTGGGTCAACGCAGAGTATGACAAGCCCCCCATCTTTGTGGTCCAGAGTGGTTGGTAAGTGTAGACGCTCTGCTTATTGCACTGCACCTCTGTGATGCCACTTCATGTCTCTGTTGAACGTCTTGGTTTCCACGCAGGTACGTCCTTGGCAACACCAAGACAAAAGACCCAAAACACATGTACTACCTCAAGCGGTTCATCGCCGAGGCACTAAAGTGTAAGTCCAGTGTTGCTGACAGCTTAACCGTTTTCCATTTCTCATATCATAAAAACAATGGAAATCTGATATCCTCACACTGAAGCTAGATATGGGCCATTTGCGCTGTTGTGTTTGTTATCCAGCAATCATCATAGATGGCGTGAACGTGATTGGATACACTGCCTGGTCTTTGATAGACGGCTTTGAGTGGCACAGAGAATATGGGATACGACGGGGGCTTTACTATGTGGACTTCAACGCTCCTGACATGAAGAGGGAGCCAAAGACATCTGCCACCTTTTACAGGCACGTGTTCGGTTCTTATCGTTTTAGACAAGGGAGCAGAGTTTGTGCAGATATCTGCTTAATTCCTCCAACTGCAGAATAAGTTATCATGATAATAAAATGCTGTACAGCAGCACAGCAGGTCACTAAAGAGGAATAAAGCTGATGAGCCACACCATGAAGGTAGTGGGAAGGAGTTGGTGGAGCTGGATTAAGAAGAGATTTGATGATCAGTGAGCAGGAGTATGGCTTCATGCCAAGAAAGAGCACTGCAGATGGGATGTTTACCTTGAGATTATTGATGGAGAAGATGTAGATGTATAAGAAGTTTCACTGAGTCTTTGTGGATCTAAAGAAAGAATATGATAGTCTGCCAAGAGAGGAACTGTGGTGGAGAAGTATGTGAGGGTAGTGCAGGATGTATGAGGGCAACGAGACAGCGGTGAGGTGGACAGTAGGAGCAGTAAGAATTCAGACAACCCTGTTGTGGAATTATTAAATTTTTAGTTCCTGTTTACTTCACAGCACAACATATCTACAGTAATTGTTTCATCTTGGTTCAGTTAAGGTCTTTCCTTTTCTTTTGACAACATCACAATTATGTCTTACAAACACAATAAAGAGATTAGAGTGAGAGAGTTTGTGCCGTTGTCATCACTCCTACAGAAACGTCATCCAGAGCAACGGTTTCCCAGAACTTCCCGAGAACAGACCAGTACAAGGAGCCTTCCCCTGTGATTTCGCCTGGGGTGTGTCGGCCAACTCAATCCAGGTGTGTGTGAGTGTTTGTGCATGTAAACTGAGCCCAGGAGGAGATAATGTGTAGGCAATGCAGGTGGTTTTGGAGACGGATGTGGATGTCGTGGTAGGCTAAAGCGGATAATGAATGAAAGAAGATTAGAATGCTTCTTTGGAGATGTCAACTCAAGAAAATATTAACTGAACAGTCTCAGCTTTGATTCAGGGATTCAGAATAGGCCTTTTTATCATCTTACCGTCTGTGGAGTTGCTGTCTAACATCACGGCTCTGTTGGACATTTTAAAGAATTATGCAGTGGTTATAATATCTTATTTAAAGTATTTCTCTTGCCCTGGTTGAACTTGCATCATGTGGATTACATTACTCCGAGCCTGCGTTTTTTTATGATGAAAGTCCAACTCAGAAGCAGGGGCAGCAATGAATCCTCCCTTAATCATAAACCACATAAACCCGCAGAGTCATCCTGCTAAACTGCTTTGATCGTTTTGCATCGTTATTCGCACAGGTGGAGACCACGCCCACCCAGTTTGCAGACCCCAACGTTTATCTCTGGAACATCTCTAACAATGGAGAACTGCTGAAGCTGGAGGGCTTCAGCGCACCGCCTCTACACCAAACCCCACACTGTGCCGATTACGCCACCATCCGCCAGCAGGTTGGCGATTTTACCCAGCTGCCACCTGTTTGTGCTCTTTATTGGTTACAGCTTGTAAAGGTGTAAAGGTTTGAGGGAGGTTTCATGGTTTCAGTGTGTATCCCTCCTCCTTCTCCTCCTTAGGCGGAAGAAATCAGGCAGATTGGAGTAAACCACTTCCACTTCTCCCTCAACTGGTCGGCTCTGGTGCCTACAGGTGATGTGGCTCATCCTAACACCACCCTGCTGGGGTACTATCGCTGTTTCGCACGTCAGCTGCTCCAGGTTAACGTCACACCTGTGGTCACTCTTTGGCACCACACCCGCCAGCGTAGCAGCCTGCCGGCCCCGCTGGATGCTGCCAACAGGTGGCTGAACAGGTCTGATAGAACGCTTATACAAACACCGTTTGAGATTGAACATTTGTTCCAAACACAGAACAAATACACATTAATTTCTATCAGTCATGGTTTATTACAGCTTACAGTAATCGACAGAGTGGTGTGATGTAAAAGCAAACATGCGGCGATGTTTCCAGGAACGGTCTGTCCATGTTTTCACCTGCGTGATCGCTGATTGCTCCATGTTTTCTCCTCCTGTGATAAAGAGATACTAAAACCAGCAATCGCAATATTTGAAAGTGATGTGCTGGCATTTTCACAGTGGAATGATATCTGCCATTACTTATTATTATTTTTTGAAATCACATGTAAGTGCCTGAATGTTTTCAAATACGGCACTGTGCAAAAGTCTTGAGCCACAGTATTTACTTATACTGTGTATATATTTATTTTTATTAGATATATCAGAGCAGCAAGGTTACTTCCATTACTATTCTCCAATGGTGAAAAACCCAGAACATACTAAAGGCTAAGAAACACTAAGAAACCAACACAGTGTCTATTTTTGTTAACTAAAACTAAAATGCTTAGAAGAGAATGAAATATCTGCGTGACTCAGAGTGACTTATTGGTAGAGTGTCTTTTCTTTGAAATGAGAAAACCTATTCTGGAATCTAAATGGGAACTGAACTGGTGTGAAAACTAAAACCTGAAATAAAATGGTATTTTCTATGATAAATAACAGTTTACAGTAACTCTGATCAACACTTATTTACATTTTATTGCAAAAATAAATCAATTGGGAGAGTAAAACAATTTCATATTGCCGGAGATACCCAGTATATATAGGTCTGCTGTGACTGACCTATATCTTCGTGCATTAATTAATTTTCTAAATGCAGATATTGTTTTCCTTTGTACCAGTGAGACTCCAGGGGCCTTTGCAGACTATGCCAGGCTTTGCTACAGAGAGTTAGGGGCATATGTGAAGATATGGATCACCCTGAACGAACCAAACGATGAGATGGTGAGCTACCAGGAGGGCCATCAGATGCTGCTGGCTCACGCGAAGGCCTGGCACGCTTACGACCGCGAGTTCAGATATGCACAGGGAGGAAAGGTCAGTGAAGCCGTGTTGCTGCTTCTATGTGGACTAGGAGAAAGAAATAGTCTCAGATGCTCACCTGGACTTGGCATGCTTTGTGCAATATCAGGTGTCTCTGGCTTTGCATATGGACTGGGTGGAGCCGGCGTTTTCATTCAGCCGAAAAGACGTGGAGCCGGCTAAAAGGGTTTTAGACTTCTGCGTCGGCTGGTTCGCAGAGCCAGTCTTTGGCAGTGGGGACTATCCTGTGGGGATGAGGAGCTGGCTGCGGCAGCTGAACTCACTCGAGTACAAACTCTTCATTCACAGTGTGGTGCAGTTTTAAAGCCTTGTGAGTAATATTAAGTGTGCACAGTTAAGTATTAGTAATATTTTATGTGCTTCCACAGACTGCCAGTTTTTAAGAAGGAGGACAGACAGCTGGTTAAAGGGACGTACGACTTCTTTGCCATCAGCCACTTCAGTACCAAGCTTGTAACTCACGCCAAGGAAGACTCGTACGACCTCACTCGTCTGGACGCACCAACCTGTTTTAATATGACTTCACCACTATCCAGGCTCATCTCATCATAACTTATTTATTAACTAACAGGAAGTTGTTTAGTCACTGTTTCAGTTGTTTATTTTCCACATCTGCAGATACACCTACACAGCAATGCTTGAGGTCCAACACATGATAGACACCACATGGATCATGTCCCCAAGACCTGTCGTGCCCTGGGGACTGAGGAAAGCCCTTAACTGGGTAAGACTGTTTGCTGTGATGGTGGTGGTGTACAACCATCTGTTATCTAATGCAAAGTTATGTTTTTATACTGAGTGGATGAAAACTCTCAGGTCAGATGTTGTTTCAGTGTAATAGCAGCGTAAGAGACTGTTATTTTTGCTCTGTTAGGTGAAAGAGCACTACAGCGACGTACCCGTCTATGTGATGGCTAACGGGGTCCAGGAAGATCCGGCCCGCTTCAAGGACAGCCTGAGAGTTTACTACCTGTACAACTATATCAACGAGGCACTTAAAGGTGAGACTATTTTGCAGATTCATGTCATGCAACTTGTGTACAATCCCACAGAAATGAAGTCTTCTCCCCTCAGTGGCCTCTGTGCAGTTTAATTATTAGACAACTATTTAGGTCACTGATCCCAGGTCAGTCAGCTGACTTGGACCCATGTAACCGCAAACACAAATATCAACTGAGATGCATGCACAGTCCACGCTGAAGTTATGAGCCAGTTTCCTGCCCTCGTAAGGCTCACCGTGTGACTCCAAAGGGCGATATCTTGCAGTGTTGCTGGAGCCACGTTAAGTTTATTATTAGTATTTCTTTAGGAAAAGTGATGGGAGTGAAATTTTCACATGCACTTTGACTTTTGCCAAAGTACAGGAAATAACAAGAGCACTCAGGCGTAGCACAGCTGCCCCCGAAGGTAAAGAACTATACTTAAACTTTGTTTTATTCTGATGTCAGCATTGGGAATATGGAAATATAGTATATTAACTTATTTGTGTCATATAATGTTGTGCTGAAAAATAATGTTTTAAAGAGCTCAAAAAAAGAAAGTGCTTATATCTTCCAATCACTAATATATTGCTTTAAAGTTTGGACATGAGCAATGAAAACTAAGGCTTTTTCTTAAATCTTGTGACCCTGACATTTGACCTATGACCTATGACCTAGAAGAATCATATACCAAAATGGTGTATTTCATTATCTTTACCCTTATGACTGGAGCAGAACTGGCTAAAATCTTTGCCTTCTATAAGCTGTGAAAACGTGAGATTTAAAGATATATTCATGCAGCGTGTGCGTTTGTGTCAGTCAGGAGCAGCAGAGAAGTATGTGAGGGTGGTGCAGGACATGTATGAGGACAGCGAGACAGATGGGTTTAAGGTGGGGGTGGGATTACGTTCTTCTGCCACTCAAGGGAGTAACCGAAAGAAGACTCAATATCTAACATGCTGCCTTTCCTTCTCTGTCCTCCACAGCGTACACTCTGGATGGTGTCAATCTGAAGGGTTACTTTGCCTATGCCCTGAACGACCAGAGAGACCCGGGGTTCGGCTTGTATGGCCAAGTCCACGAGGAAGTCATTGTCAAAGCCTCTCTTTCCAATTATCGCAACATCATCAAGCATAACGGCTTCCCAATTCAAGGAGCAGAGCCACAGCTGTGTCCCAGTTTGGCACCGCCCTGCCGTAGCTGCCACGTCCTGGGCAAGAGGCCTGTGGTGGGCTTCTTGACTCTGGTAGGTTCAGGGGTGCTGATCACTCTGGGCCTCATTATTTACTATACAGCCAAGAGACACAAGGAATGTTACTGATGACAGGAGCTGCCCATACCCAAAGTGTGCTTGCTGTTCAGCAGTGCAGTCTGTTCGGACAGTAATAGATTGGATTTGATGCTAAAGGAGGTCTGATAAAACACGTGGTGCAATCAGCCTCACATTTTAGGCTTTATATGTCACCAAGTAATGCTGATGTTAATAAAACATGTATATTTTAGATAATTGTAAGTCTCCGAAACGTCTATGTCTTTTCATAGTGTGGAGAGACTGCAGGGGATTAACAAGTCCATAAATAACTGTCTGTCCAGGGTTACCCCTTCTTTCTCCAAGACAAGTAGTAAATAAACATCTTCTTCAGCTTATCCGGGGCCGGGTCACAGGGGCAGCAGCCCAAGCAGAGAAGCCCAGACCTCCTTCAGCTTATCTGGGGTAACACCAAGACGTTCCCAGGCCAGGCGAGAAAAATAATCTCTCCAGCGTGTCCTGGGTCTGCCGCGGGGCCTCCTCCCGGTGGGACATGCCTGGAACACCTCACCCAGGAGGCATCCTTGTCAGATGCCCGAACCACCTCAACTGGCTCCTTGTGACATGAAGGAGCAGCAGCTCTCCTCTGAGCCCCTCCTGGATGGCCGAACTTCTCACACCATCTCTAAGGGAGAGTCCAGCCACCCTTCGGAGGAAGCCCATTTCCGCCGCTTGTATCCGCGAGCTCATTCTTTCGGTCACGACCCACAGCTCGTGATCATAGGTGAGGGTAGGAACTGAGAGCTTTTACACTCAGCTCTCTCTTCACTACAAAAGACCGGTACAGCGTCTGCATCACTGCAGCTGCAGCACAGATCCATCTGTCAAGCTCCCTGAAAGCTGAAAGACAATCACAAATGAATCTGCGCTGGCATGTCAGATTTGGGATCAAAAGGTCTGACAGTCGCTAAATCAATTTTGATATGCAGGACACAACAAACCAAATTAATGTCACCTGTAAGTTACTTTCAGTTTAAGAAGAAAGATTAGAGGACAGTTTCTAAAAGAATTATTTATTTGGACACTTAACAAAATGTGTAACTTAGCTCTACAAGTCAGCAGGGTTTGGCTATTTTTATAGTGTAGTGAATCTCTGCTCGTGTGTCCTGAACTCATGTGGTTAGATCCCACAGTTATATAATTACATACCTGCAGCACACGTTTGGCTGACCCTGGAAACATGTTGCATTGCATCCTTGTTTGCCCATGTTCCAGCTGCATTTACATACAGCTGTAAAAAAAACTACGTTTTCACAGGAATCTATACAGTCCTGTGAAAAACTAAGTACACTCTTATTACTTCCATAGGAATAAAGAAGGTAAGTAATAATTGATCAGTAGCGTGAGCTCCTCTATAAAAGCTGAAACTTTGGTAGTTTGCTGCTCTGGAGCACTCAGCTGTGCGCTTACATGTATACAATTTTCCCAGGTGTGGACCACCCCGCAAATTTACACCAGGGTCAGACTGCAATGCAACAACAAAACGCTGAGCTGCACCTCAGACTCTACAGGCCTCAGTTAGCATGTCAAATGTTAAGAGTTCATGACAGTATAATTAGAAAAAGGCTGAACACATGCAGCGTCTTTGGAAGGACTGCCAGGAGAAAGTCTCTTCTCTCTAAAAGGAACATGGCAGCACAGCTCAGGTTTGCAAAGATGCATCTGAACAAACCACAACACTTCTGGAACAATTTTCTTGGGTAAGAGGAAACCAAAGTGGAGATGTTGGCCATGATGCACAGCATTACTTTTAACAAAAGCCAAACATCATATCAGCACAATCACCTCATACCAACTGGTGGGGGGGCTGAAGATCTGGGCTTGTTTTGCAGCCATGATACCGTGAAGTGACCACAAACTCCTTAGGCCTGATGGAAATGGTGTGCAGGGACCTAAAGAGAGCTGTGCATAAATTAATTTTTCACCCATCTGTAGTTTTATTCACCCTGGTTGGGCAATCATTTTTTCTTCTTTCCACTGTAGTAAATATCCATTTGTGTGGCCTCAAGTGTGCGCTCATACGTACCATGCATCAATATCATGATTTCAGGATAAACAAACAAAAAAAGCTCAGTGTTTATGATAATAATTATGCATTTGGTCACATCGATACAGCATACAAATCAGAACATCTATAATCAAAGCAATTTATTGTTTTGATCACATCCCCCGAAAACATCTTTTTTCGGGGGAGTTTACACGACTATGCCGAGAGATCAAAGTTTACTAACAGCGTTTAGTCCTGAGGGTTTTGGGCAACGATCCATAAAGCCAGAAACTGTAAGACTTCTTGTGCGGTAAAACAAAAATGCAGCTGTTAAACTCCAGATCAGAAAAATATCGGTCTACTTAAAGTCCATTTAATGTCAAAACATCATCGCATCCAGACCATCTTCCATGAACTTCTTGTAGATGGCCATGAACTTGGCAGTGAACGCCTCCAGGTGGTAGATAGCTTTGCTTCCCAGCTGTAGTCGGTGCTCATAGTAGGCTGCAATGTGAGCCACCTCCGTCTTCAGCTGCCCATCACAGTTATTAAGCAACTCTTTCACGAGACACTGTTAGAGGAATGGACAAGGACATTTTTACACCCTCTACGTTTAAAGACAACCACAAACTGCACTTTGACAAGAGATAATGTGACGTAAACGACACCTTCATGATAATCTCAGGAGGGATGCAGTGGGTCAGGAGCTCGTACAGTCTGGCTCGGACCTCCAACAACCTGGAACAAACATGGATGGGAAATTTTCATCAAAGTGTCTCCACAAGTTCGATCACCTCTAACAGAACCACATCTCTGCTGCGTGTACCTTTGAGGACTCTGCTGGCTGACGATGGCATTTGCCGTTTCTCTAAGATAAACCTCCCAGTCTGTCTCCGGGACGTCTTGGTCCACTGAGAATGGGTATCTTTGAACAATAAAAGAAGTATGTGTTTAGATTTAATTGCAACCTATGAAAGAAAATGGTAAGATTTGCCACGACTTACTGCTGCACTCGGCAGGCCTCGCACATCAAAAGTGCTTTACGGAGGTTGCGACCAGACTTCTCGCTGATTTGCTTGGCCAGCTCAGGTGGGAGGACGAGACCCTCCTTTTTACAGACGGATGTAAGAACACTACAAACCTAAAAAAACAAGAAGACCACAGAGAAAAGGGGAAAAAGTTACCTTAATGAATAAAAACACAAGTTCCAAATAAGGTCGATTAGTAAAAGCACGCCAAAAAACGCCATATTCGTCCCACCTCTTCTGCGCTCGGCAGAGGAACTCTAATTGCCAGACAACGGCTCCGAATTGGCCCGATGACTTTGGAAGTAGAGGTGGAGCAGAGGATGAGTCTGCAGGTGGTCATGTACTTTTCCATCGTCCGACGCAAAGCGTGCTGGGCATCCTTCGTCAGTCTGTCCACCTCTGTTAGCAACACCACTGAGAAAAAGGAAAAAAATTAATTGTGATAATTACTAAATAAGTGACAGGTAGATGCTGTGACTTCACAGAGCTAATGCCATCAGGTGAAATGAGTTCACAGAAAAACATGATCCCATAATTGTACATTTTTAGTCTTCATACATTTGACTAGGGCCTAAATTAGCACACTACTACCTTTGAAGTCTCTCTGTGTGCTCGACTGGATTTGCTGAGACTGTGCCACAGTTTTGATCAGCTCTTGAATCACCACACGGTCCTGGTTCCCTGCATCACTGTACAGCACAGAACAGAAATACAACAAACAAACATTACAACTGAAGCAAAAAGGCCTTTTATAGCAACTATAGCTGTCACATGTACTGTAGAAAAAATGTAAAACAATTCCCTGAGATCTAGGAGTGTAACTATCAAGTAAGAAAATCTACTTACCTTGGATTGACCTCTAAGTGATAGTTGCTGGCTATGGTGTTAATCTCAATTTTCTTCTTTGAGGGAGCCTGCAGACAAAAACCACAAACTGGGAATGCAACTAAATCTTCAAACAATTGACCAGAGATGTGACGATAAATACGGCATGTGAAAGTGTGTATTTTACAGAAGTTATTCACTTGGGGACATTGACTGTTTAATTATTTTCCCTCTCACCACAATGGTTTGGTGCTCTATGCGAAGCTTTTCCACCCCAGGGCCGTACAGCTCCCTCAGCAGACACATGATGCGGGTCTTCTTGCCTGCACCTGATGGACCGTACACCAACAAGTGTGGGAAGTCACCACACTGAACCTGAAACATTAACACAAAATTTGCAGTTTTTCTTTTTTTTCCCTTGTGTGTGAATTTTTTTAACAACTGGCACAACACACAGCTCAAATCAGCTATCCGCCATTAGATCTTCGCTTTTAAATATTACCAACATTGTTTTATGTTGCAAATGAGAGCATTTACTGCTCTGCATGCAAAAAAAACCCCCAAAAACATCACAAATGTTATTAAACTTACAGTATATTATATACCTTTTTATATGACTATTTCTTAGCTGTTCTTGTTCAGGGGTTTACGTCAACTCTTGAATTATCAATTCATTATCATGAATGTCATGGTTATTCTGGCAATATGTTTTTCCAGCATAAAAAAGCAGTATACATCTTAAATGACCAAAACACAAAACAACAACAACAAAAAACAACAAAAAAAAACAACAATTGGGTGAACAAGTTTAAATTTATGTTATTGATGGTGATGAAGGTTATTTTGACAAGGCCTATTAACTTCTCATTAGTTATCACAATCGACTACAATTGGTAGTTTCTCTTTTCCAGCATAGAAAGGATTTGTTTGACAGCACTCATTGGACTGACCAATACTTAGAACAATGGAAAAAACCAAGGACGTCAGTAAAGATTGAAGATCTGCCAGTGGTAGATGGAATAATGAAGAAGGGGGAGTGTATCCAAATTCTTCAACTTCAACTCAAATAAGCATCTAGACGATTGAAACTTGGACAAAATTGGGTGCTGTAACAGAACAATCATCCCCAAAATCAACCAAAACTGGTTTGGAAATGGATAAGGCAGTCTAAAATTAAGCTTCTGGCTTTTGTGGACTATGCTCAAAAGCCCGGACCATGCTAGGAATCAACCAATTTAAATGAACTCTTCAGAGATGAGAGAAAATCCAAAATAAATTCAAACCAATTGTTTTAAAGTCATAAATCATATGCACCATGCAATCAGTCCAATTTGGAAAAAGTATAGATTTAAGAAATCATTAAAAGCTCAATTTTACCATTAAACTCCTGACCAAGACGTCAGTGGATTACATTTTCTCACCAAAACCATGAATAGATAAAAGATGAATAGAATAAGAAACAGAAAAAGTATCATTATTACCTCCTAAACGATGAAAACATGCGAACAAGTACTACAAAAACACAAGCTGTGTGTATTGTTTAGAAGGTTGGGGAAATCTGCAGTCAGCTGAGACTTAAGAAGTCACTTGGAGGAGTGACGAAACGTTTCTCCCACTGAAAACGCTACGTCCAGATGAACAGAATCAACCTTTTGGCATTTACTTACCTGGATGATGGAGCATGCATCAAGACACAAGTTGTGTGTGCACAATATTCTGTGTAGGAAAGGATGGTGTGTGACGTGATGTGTATACAGAAAGTGTGAGAGGATGAGATCATCTTTAAGTGGCTGTGGAGCTTTATTAAAATGTCATTTGCTCCATCAGATATAAGGATCTTTTCCCCTCTTGATTAAAACTTTCCGTTGCTGGCTCCATTATAGTTTTAAAGTGGAACAAGTTGCACATACGGTAGCTAGTAACGGACACGTTAGCATGAGTGGGGTTGTTTTGCAAGCTGTACACAAAAACCTCTCAATCTGCTCAGTAAATCCCTCCATTCTTGTGTTGCAAAGCTAAACTTGACAGCCGTGCCAGCTCATATGCAGCATTAATTCCAATGCTACCGCCAATTTGAATAAACAGAGAGCATGGAGGAGCTTGTTTCTCTTACCAGGTTTTTAAGCTGAGTCGCCTGCTCTTTATGAAAGTCCAGTTTCCCGAGAGACGACGGACGATATTTGTCCACCCACAAACTCATTCTGTTATGGATTCAGTAATAAGGTTACAGTCGTCCGTGTTGACAGAAGACACACTGCTGCTTGCTAATCTCCCGCGAAATGTTATTCTCACAGCAACCCGCGCGACTGTTTCCTGCTCGGCTACGGAGAGCCGGAGAGGACAAATCTGCAACAGGCGCTTAGGAAAACCGAAATTTTCACTGCGCAAAAACCAAAACAACAACAACAACAAAACAAAAACAAAACACACACACAAGTTTTTAGATACAGGAAGCCTTTAATCTGTGAATGCGCTGTCTTTTTTTTATTCCTCCACATTCTAAAATACACTTTATCTGTGATTTATTTAGCTTTTTAGCTACTACTACTGAGAGTTCTGTGGAGCCACATAGTCAGCTCAATTTGTCTTTAAAACCTTGTATACTTCCTCAAAACGGGCTATACAAGATGACCTTTGCTGGTGCCACTCATGCGTGACATCGCTCGTGTCCAGGTGTAAACAGATATTCATGTCATCGTCTACACAGCAGCTGAGGAGACATGCCTTACTGGGTGAAAGCCAAAGGCAGGAAGAGAGATGGAAAGATTTGTTCAAGGAAAACAGTCTAATATCACAGAGGAATGTGAGACAATTAATCCCATGCTGCAAAAAAAAAAGCTGTCATGTCACAATGAAAAGGTATGAGTGTGATCATTATCTGGTCAAAGCACCTTGAAAATAACAAAACCAAAAAAAAAACCCCAGGAGTCTGTTTT
>VURO01000804.1:14374-28039 GCA_015108175.1 Pelvicachromis taeniatus
TTGTTTTTTTTTTTGTTTTTCTTTAGTTTTTTTTTTTATTTTATTTTTTTTTTTTACTGTGTAAGAATATTCAACATTGCTATCAATACATTTTTCAAAAAATGCCTCTGTGCAAAATGGGTTTAAAAACAAACAACTGTGGGATACTGTTTGTCCGTCATTTGGACAGGGGGAACAAATTGTGGGCAGGATCAGCCTGATGTTATTTAGTAGTAGTAGTTTGTCATTATAAGAAGTGTTTGTGAACCAAAAATCAGGAATGTGGGATACTGTCCGTGATTTGGACAGCTTAGCTAGCGCATGGTCCCGACGCAGGTGTTACAGGCACGGCCCTTTAAGAGTGAAGCCTTATGGGATATGGGAAACGGGCCCTGGGGGGTGTGTGCGTGTGAGTGGAGCGGGAGAGAAAAACAGAGAGACAAGGGGAAAGAGCAGGTTGCTACTGAGAAAAACTGAAGGTACCACTGAAGGCATTAAAAGGGATTATAACAGCTTTATGGTAGTTGACAGTAAACTGTTACAGCCCTCTGTACACCATGTTCGCGGCTTGGAGGAAAATAAAGTTCAGGTGAAGCAGTTTCTCTACGCCTCCTTCTGTCTATTGTACTAGCGGAGTTGACCTGTGCAGTAAGCTAGTTACCAGCCACGAGCCAGTCACGGAACCCGAAGTAACAGCCAGAGGTCTCCTTACTACGGTTCGGGGCCACGGATCTGGCCAGGTAACACAGGGGAAACAAATTCTGCCAGGGATACCTACCTTAGCACCACCATTGTGCAGGTGAAGACAAGAAATGTTTCATCATATTTTCTAGTCCTTGGCTTGGAAGCGATGCTTATTAAGCGATGCTACATCAGCTTTGCATCTGTGCAGGAGCCCTGTAAAAACATGTCCATTATGCTAGCAGTGTCCAAGCATTCTTTTTTTTGTTCATGCCCCCCACTTTGGAAACCACTGGCTTAAGACAAGGGGTTACTGGGTCCGCCCCCTTGGAGGTGGTCCTGAGAGTTGAGGACCCTTCCTGTGATGACTGGCTGAAGTGAATACTTTGTACGCTGCCTCCATCTGACAACAGAGTTCTCTGCAGGTATACAGGCTATCCTCAGACTTACAAGCAGTTTCTGGACCATAAATTCCCATAATTCAGACAATGACAGGTTGGGTCAATGACTCTCAGGACCACATTCAAGGGGACCACCTCACTAGGGGTTATGCTGGGTTCCAGCAACAGAAATCCTGCATTCAGAATTAGAATTGTGAGCTGGAATGCCTTCTCCAGATTTCCAAACAGAAAGTTGGGAGAAGCCACACCAACCCCATTTATAATCCAATATGGCAGCAGTATAAATAAAATTTGTTCTCCCTGTCCATATATAAGTGTCACAGTGGCGGAGGCACATGGTAAACAGGCTAGGATTTCAAATAATGAGGTCACCAAGTACAAGTTACAAGCAACCCCTTTTATCCCAATTCTCAAGCTTCAGGTTCTAAACATTCAGTTTGTTTTTTATATTCTTGGTTTGACATGATGTCAGTGACAACAGATATTTTCAATATAGCCATCTCTGGCACACGGTGGTAGATGTAAGCACAGAAACCCCCCCTACCTGCTGTTCAAATCTTTTGTTTACAAGCACCAGCCAATAAGAGGAATGCTGGCTTGAAAAGGAGGGGGATGGGAGCAGAAAGGTCTTGTTGCACAAGCGCTGAGCTGAGGGATTCTACCCAGGCTCATAAAAATGATTTTGAACAGTGAATCTAATTGAGTCAAAGAATATAATTCATGAGTTGGACATGAGCTCTCCGACAAAGGGATATGAATTAAATTAATGAAATGGGTTCAGTTAAAGTGGCATGGTGGTTAGCACTGTTACCTCACAGCAAGAAGGTCCTGAATTCAATTCTACCATCAGGGGTCACACAGACCTCTCTGGGTACTCCGGATTCCTCCCACGGTCCAAAGACATGCAGTTAGTGGGCTAAGGTTAATTGGCAACTCTAAAATGCCTATAGGTGTGGCTGTGAATGGTTGTGTTAGACTGGCAACCTGTCCAGGGTGTACCCTGCCACTCGCCCTAAGACAGCTGGGATAGGCTCCAGCCCCCCACGACCCTATAAAGGATAAATGCCAAACTGTCCAATTTTTTTCACACACATAAAGGTTGATCAGGATCTAATAATTTCTCATGTATAAACAGAATTTATAATAGCATTACTATATAAAAAATGTTATCCCTGCTATGGCAGGAATCTCTGGATACAGCTGAGACACCTTATGTAGTTACCGCCATCTGTTCAGTCTGACCTTTATTTAGTGACAGCTTCTCCTCCTACAGTGAGGTGCCAGACTGGTGAGAGGACACGATTCCAATAAATAAGATCCCACATGATGACACTGTTGCGTCAATTGGGAGCTTCAGAGAGAACTGGATGTTATAAAGGTGACTGAAAGGCCTTCTTTGGGCAATAAAGAATCAAAGTGTTGTAAATATAAGTTTGGGGTTAGAGGCCTAACTCTTGAGTGTTAAAAATGTGGAAAACTTTACAATATATATAAATTCAACATTTAAACAGCAAACTCTATTTCATGTATAACAATGAATTCATCTTTAAAAATCATCAGAGTACTAGCAGACTACAAGCAGACTAATAAATCAACAGAGGCCTGTTTTAGGTTTCCTCATCTGATGAATAAATTATGCAAATGTTAGGGTTCAAACAACTCGTACTTCTACTTCTTGAAGTCCAGCTATCAGCTTAACGTGGGTTTCTTACCAATTTAAAACATGAGGTCAAAAACTTTTGTAATTACACCTACTTATCAGATGATGGCACTGTAACAGGTACCTTTGGATTCAGGTAAGGTCTAAAATGGATTAGAGTTAGAGTCAGGATTTATCAAGTAGAAAATGCATTTAAATTACTTTCACTCAATTTTCTTCTTCTTACAGTTTTTCTGCACCTCTATATGAATACTGTTTGGAATACTTAATTTTCACTACAGGATTAATGCGACAAAAGAATTCACCACAACAATTGCAGTATCCCTGGAATTTTTTAACGTTTTTTAAAAGTGTTTAAAACATCTCTTGGCAAACCAATTTCACTTCAAATACAAGCGGAGGGAGCTGCAGAGAAAACGTTTAAACCATGGCTGTGGGAAAACAATTACACTTAACAGATAGTGAAAATGCAACCAGATGAACTGATAAAAGACTGGCAGAGCCAAACATCTGCTACCAATATGTCTGTGAAGGCTCTCAGTCATTCAGGTCATCGTAGTCTAAGGAGCTTGGAAAGAAAAGCATGTAGACTTCTTTAATTTTCTTGAATACCTTTCACCTCTCATGCAAATGGTGGAGAGTCAGTTTTTTTTAGGCTTAGAAATCTGGGACTGTCCACCATTTGCTCTTAGAACTGAAGAAGCTTCTCAGATGAGAGGTCAAACATCTTCAAGAAAATTAAAGAAGTCCAGATGCTTTTCTTTCCAAGCTCCTTACGTCTGTTATCAAATACAATGCCAACTAAATGAAAACTACTTGTGAGTGTGTGTGAGGAAAGAGTGATGTTTTGGAACCTCTGTGTTTGGTGTCTATTTGCTAGCTAGTTACTGCCTGTCTTTTTGCGTTTTTTCCATTTAATGGCAGGTATTAACCAGTGATAAGCTGTGATAACACCACCTACTACACCCGAACATTATTCGAAAGTTCCTAGCATTGTTTACGATAGTACCATATGTGTTTCAATATTAAATGTTTAAATATCATGTAGTTACTGTCGTCACACGTATACTGTGACAGGATGCTATGTATCAATATCCTCCTTAATCTTTTTTAAAATCCTATTAAACTACGTTGGTTTGCTGGCTCTGTTGCTGTTTGAGAGGGACTAAAAGATCAGTTGGTCCTTAGCTTAAAGAAACACCAGACCTCATTTTTGTTTCTAAAATGTGATACCCATACAATTATTATTATGACAATTTATCATATATATAGATTAAATTTCCATCTGACCAAACCTTTTATTCACTTACCTGACACAATATACAAGACATCTATTAGAAATGACATGGGCTTTAGTTGGGCACCTTCATCACGCAGTTTAGATATGAAAACAAAACTAGGACACTTCCAGAAAATTAGCACATTTAAGATCTCCAGAAAAATGACATTATTCGGTTTTGGGCAAAGCAGGTTCATTGAACTTCTTAGATTAAGAAATGCTAACCCATAAGCATGCTAGACAAAAGATGAGACTGACAGAGAGATAATTCCCAAGAAAGAGCATGAAGAACAGGATAATCAGGTCTCGCAATGAGAAAAGACACAGAGACCGTGATGACCCAATACTGATTTAAAAGCAGTAAAACTGTAATGTTTCATATTCATTTATGTCTATACACATGCACAGGGTTACATCTATATGACCACAGTCTTTGCAGATATTGATTGGTAATTGATTATTGTATTTTGCTGGCATTTGTACTTTTCAACCAGCGAATGGGATGAAATTTACTAAACAGACTGATGTACCCAAGAAATTTTTTTTCATTATTTTTAAAGAATTAATAAAGCTTGTTTCATCTTCAGGCTACAAGTTTAAACACAAAGTATCTTGAACCATGGCTGTAAATGAGCAGGCAGCGACGCCCTTTTACACATGACTCAGCTTCCTGTATTGCTTACTCAAGGTCTTCATAGAAAACTTTACGATTTTAGCGACAATATAGGCAAGGATACACATTTTTTTTCTTTCCTTTTTCTACTGCTGGAAAGCATGAAAATCATTTTTTTGTATATAAAATGTACACCCTTCCTCTAGATGTCACTAGACCAACAACATCTGGCTGTTTTTGCTAATGCTATTTTCTAGCTTCAGTTTCAAACCTTATTTACCTATAGGGATCAAAATATTTTTGCTATATAAATTTATGAATAAACACTGCACAATGTGATGAAATTCTGTGTTAAAATGTGATAAAAATATTAAATGTGTGTAAATCATTTTTACATATAATGACTTTATACATGTATGCAAGTTTGTGGGTCTGGGTAAGTTTTAATATAGTACTGGTATCTAATAATTATCAGGCAATGGTTGTCAGGCAATGCTTAGGAGGAACAGGTCATGCAATTAGTTACTACAGGGAGTAAAATTGTATTTATTTTACAGAAACAAGTAACTTGCAATAAGTCACCTTTTGATTTACAATCCCAACAGTGTGATTATGTCTGCCTCAGAACTGGTGAACAGATTTTGTCAACACAATAGCGCTGCAACCTAGAAATAACTTAAAAACTTTACCTATGAGATCAAAAGAAGGCGGGTCAATGGTGGGTGTGGTTTGAGAACTTTGTGTTATTGTATTTTATTTTTGCACAAATTTAGAGGTATATTGTCTACTCTTATAAAGGTCCATTTCAGAAATAGATCAAGTGTTTTACAAAAGCTGTTTTCACAAATCCATCTGGAATAATCAGTTTGGGATGCTATCTACACTTCGCTGACATGAGGCACATGGCAGGAAATAGTCCTCTTCCCACATGCTTGCACTACTGTAAATACCGCGTGGTTAGGGCAGGGATGCCTGAATGCAGGAAGCACATGACAACCAGACTATTACCAACACGCATTAGGATAAACTGACCTTAGGTGGACTTTGTACTGGGAAGACAGCAAACCAAAGACTGACTAAAGTTTGATTCAAAACTTTGCACCGTTTGTTGTGTTGATAAAGAACTGTAGTTAATTTTTAATATGATGTTCTGCCATTCTCTTGCTTACGCTGAGACTCTAAAGGACCTGGCACACCATGTAGACTCATCGGCTGGCAGATCGTGATTGTGATCGTAACCTTTATGATCGGCTTTGGTGGTGCGCGGATGGTGGTTAAAGCTAACTTTCATGTGGAGTTTGGTATTAAATTCCTATTTTTAATATAATGGTATTTAAAATGATCACCCAGCATTGTTTGTCCTTCCAGAATTTTTTCTATTTGAAACAGAATACATAGCTTTTGTGGAAGTTTATATATTGAGCTTGTTAGTTTACAGTTAGCTTCACAAAGTCAATAAAATAATACACCGAAAACAAGTGTCTGTTACTCACGCCTACCAAAATCTCCCTCTGCTATAAACAAGCACTTAGACACCTCAAGGCAAATTAAACGTTTATTTAATTTCAAAGTAAAAAGAAATGAATAAAGCCCTTTAGGGAAACTAAATGTGTCATTTCATTCTATGTTAAACTGACACGTCCAAACATTCAAGGAAAGTCTCAGAACTCAGCATTAACTCATTAGGACTCATTACAGGTCAAGGGGTGCATCCCGCCTGTCACCCTATGATAGCTGGGTTAGGCTCCAGCTTCCCCTGGCGTCCCTGAATTGGACAAGTGGTTATGAAAGTGTGTGAATGGACTTGTACAGACAAATTTTCTGACCACTAAAACTTTGCTCTCCCACTTAGGAAATCTTGAATTAAGCTAACTGACACCTAACATGACTATTATAACATCATTAAGTATGGTAATTAACAGGAGCACTGTACAACTGCTGGGCAGAAAGGCCAATTAAAAACTCTATATGATGACAAGGGACCTGGATCAACATCAGTAAAGGGAGACCTTACCTATGCACTGACGACCTCTGGATAAACCAACGCCTTTCTGAAAGCTCAATTAAGTCCTCAGCTGAGACTACAACCTTGAAAACCTTACTAAAGGTATATTTGGCGGAAACATGGAAAAATTCTGCTTTCAGGCTGGAGAAAAATGGACCCTGTTATAAATACATGTATGCACAAAAAACACCACTCAAGAACTCACATTTAGCAACAAGGAGTATTATGTGAAAGTGTCCATACTTCAAACTTACAAATACAAATTTGTAAGTTTAGTTTTACAAATTTAGTTTTTATTGCTGCAGAGAATCAAGCCTGCTGTGGTTTTTAATAAGCAAATTTGTGGCTAAAATCAGTGTGTAAAGATAGAGAGAAAGAAATGCTATTGAAATGTATTTTTAAAATATAAAGAGGCATGTATACAGACACTTTATAACTTAACAAGCTTACCTGCCCATTTCCAGCATTAGGAACTTAAAAAAACTGCAGACAAAAATATTGAAAAGTACTCTAATTTTAAAAAGATTTATTCCTCACTTGCATGGGTCACTATGCACGCTTCTACCATCATAGAAGCGTGTTATGATTTATTGAGGACTCTAAACAGTGATTCACCAAACACTGAGAGCTTCAGCTATGCAGGCCATTTTCAGGCTCTAAATGCTTTTCATTGCTGCCTGTTCATTTTATGCCCCAATGTCAATGTATGAGGACTAAGCTACAGTGTAGCCTAGCTGATCTGACCACATGGGGTGACTTGTCTAAGCTCAAGGCTTCTTTCTCCAGCACTGCAGACATGTCTGGTGTGCAGAAGGGTGTGAGAAAGAGAGAGACAAGCAACACAGGGTGTTGGAGAGTACAGATACCAGCTCCCCGGCTCCCGATCACATGGATTCTGCTGCAAAGGGACTCAGACAACACGAGGTGCAAAAGTTTAAGCTATTCCTTTTGTGGAATACCAACAAACATGAGAAGATAAGACCACTGTAACTCGCCCCCTGCTGGCCTCTTGTGGAACAGCAAGTTCCTCAAGCACAAAGTGAGTGCACAAAATGGCTGACTTGAATTAATGCTTTGTGATATCAGAAGGAAATTACTTTAAAAAGGCTGTTGTTTCTGATAAATAACATAACATAACAACTCGCTGGGACCTTCAGGTGGGCTGTGCTCTCTTCTCATGTGTGCACCTCAATGTAGAAAGTGCAACACTCCAAGGTGACTCTTAACACACCTGCATCACCACCACGCTTGCTGATGCAGCAGGTCATGTGTAACTGTGAGTGTAAGTTTACAAAACCACAATCACACCACTGACTGTAGTTAGATTACAGACAAATTTTCAAGCTGTTGTTTGGCAGAAGGCTCCTCCCCCTCCATATAACCCCTCCCCCTTAGCCATTATAATGTCTCTGGGCTCTGTCTGGACACCCCTCCCCCTCCATGCCAACATTCAGCTGCCTGTTCTCTTCCACCCATTGGCTCTGTGAGTCTGTCTCAAACCTGCTCCTGCTGCTGTTGTGGCAGGTTAACTACAAGCTGCAGCACATTTTCTTTGAGTCCTGCCATATCCTCCATAATACAGACCTAAAACGTCCTGCAGCGGTTCATATACATACCTTGCCTGCTTTTATCTACCGACTTCAGCATGGTGACCAACAGGATGCTTTAAAAAAAAAAACCGAGTGAACCACTCAGACTGCATCTCTGGACTACGCGACCGTTAGTCGTTTAACGACCAAATCCCCCTCCCCCGCCCGCTACGTCAGCCCTTGGAGTTTTCTGCGTGCGCGAAAGGAGGAGGAGTCTGTCCGCGAGTCAGAGGGGGCGAGGAGCAGTCGGTTGAATCCGCGAACACAACAATTGTTGTTGTGGCACAGCTCGCTAGTTTCCCCGGTTCATCTTGAGAACGTGGACTTGATGCAGCACTGATAACGCATCCCGATAGCACCGGCGCTCCACACAGGGGGTCCGTAAGAGTTGGTTTGGACACCAGCGCGAGGAGGAGACGATACGGAACGAAGCTTAAAATCGCGGGAACATCGGCGGACAGAAAGTCGGTGAGTCGAGGTACTGCAGTTAGCATGATACCCAAACAGAGCTTATTTGTAGTTTTATTTAATAGCACTGAATAGCATCCTCTATTGAACTTGTGGTTATGAACTGAAACATTTGATATGAATTAGGAAAAAAAATTCTGTTAATTGCAGTTGGCTGCACACAGTGCAACAGTGACCCCTACAGACTGGGATTTCAGCAGACATGCACAATGAAAACCTTTTTAGCTAGCAGTGTCAATGTTGGCTAAATGAATAATGTTATATTGATACTGACATTTTTACTATTTATATCACAGAGTGATATTTGCAGCTTTTATTTACAGACATTTTTTAAATTTTTTTGTTTTTTCTCCAAAGAGTTATATTACATATCGCATAGCTACTCCGAAATCGTAACATCCATGTATACTAGCATGATTTGAATGATGATCAATGTTACATTTGTTGTTCAAGTAGTTTTTTTTTATTACATACGGTATGTATTTTAGAACTTTTGAGTTTTGAAAAACATGTCTTTCTGATAAATGTTATGAAACAAGTAAAATCTTTAATTGTATAAGAGTCACTTTACTATCTGCTGATTGAATTAAGAGTTCTTAAATATATCAAGTTATCACATACTTTTAGTTTGCTTCTCAATTCAGTGTGGAAATGCACACTTGTGTCTCTGATGTGTTTCTACCTCATTTTATGACTTTATAGGAAAAGTTCTACGAGGTCAATGTATAAACTGCGCCATGTTGGTGCTAGGAAGCAGCGAATATAATCAACATGCTGCATATTAAATAACATAAAGCTTTGTTACATCAGTTGCTGATCTTCTTGGTGGTTTTTATTAAATCAAAGTTTTTTAGCTCTTACGATATAGTATCCCTTAAGTCATTGCTACAGTATAATCTTTTTAACTTAACTGTGTAAAGTGACTAGAAGTGAGTGAGTGAGTAGGAGTAGGAGACAGCTGCATTCCTCATATTGAGCAGCTGAACCCGCCCCCTCCCCCTCTTGGTTTAAAGTGGTATAATCCAGTAATTTTCCATTTCACTCTCCTAGGATGTGGGTGTGGCCTAAAGTCAGTGATCAGACAAGAGTTGAGCAGGTTTTGCGTTTTACCTGCGAGTGAGCTTACTAAAAACAAATGAAATGTTCACTTTTTATGGTTTTGGTGGAAAGATGTAGTGCACTACACTGCACTAAAGAACAGACACCAAATGGTTTGAGCAATTTCTCAGTTTTTAGTATTGTAGTCTTACATCATATTTTCCAACAAAAACAAAATCAGTTCATATAAAGTCAAAAGTTTCAAATTTGCTTTTAATTTTTTGAATAATGTCTTGTCCCTGGTTTCACCTCCCCCTCTTCACTTCTGCAGTACTCACATGGTGCACTTGTAATTCATTAGCGACTGTTGTTTCCCTACAGAACAGGAAGCCGCCCTTAAAGGCACAACCTACTTTTTTTAAGCTTTTCTTTTCATTTTACGAAAAGTTATATTTGACTTTGCTGTTGCTATTTATTTTGGTTATCCTGTCATCGAGGTTTTTTGCAATTACTTTAACAATAATATGCAATGCTGTAGTTTGTAGATTTAGCTGTGTTCATTTTAAGATTGTATTCACTTTGGATGTGAACAGCACAACAGTGACCCCCTACTGAACAGGATTGTACCACCATAGAAAGAATAAAAGATAAATGTTGCTATTGTAACATCACGATTACTTGCTGGTTTGCGAACTCGGTTGCGTTTCAACCTGTTCCCAGTGAAATCTGGTTGATGACATATATTGAAAATTCATTAGACAATGAGCATGGAGTTTCATACTATGGTTACCCTTACTATACATGAGCAAAATTATAAAATACATTTTTTTATAGTGTTTAGCGGCCAAAAAGGTGTTTCCCCATCTATGTCTGTAGGACCAGAAGTCTTTTTGCAACCACAACTGTTACCCTGTGGGGGCCTTCAGATAGAAGCCACTTCCAGATTGGCTTAGTTTTTACAACCTACATCCTGGCTTTATATAGTATATGTAAAACACAAACGTCAGCTAGCAGTGACAGTGCTCAATGACAAATGAATTATGTTCTAATACTATAGAATTGACAATATTACATGGGTAAATTCTTTAGTTTGATTAATATGATATGCTAAAGTAAACAGCAAATAGCTACTTAAATATTGTCACTTTTTTTGTTTATAAAAAATTGTTTGGGGGGGGGGGCACCTTATTACTCACAAGGATACATTGGAAAAAGTACAAGAAACAGTTATCCTCACATCTATCACTTTTAATATAATACATTTTTCCCACATTTCACAACTGGAAATGTGTAGTTGTGTCTTGAGTATGTTTGTACCTCTCTTTAAGACATTAAAGGCCAATCCTACAACATCAGTATAGCGACTGTCATGTTGACGCTAGGAAGCTGCAGACATAATCAGTGTGCTGCAGAGGTGGTAATTTGGGGGAGGGACAAAAAGGATGACACTTTTTTAATGTGTAGTTGTTTATCCTGAGATAGAAGCTAGTGAGGAAAATGTAAAAAATAAGAAACAGACTATGTCACTCTATTTTGTGTCCTTTGGTCACGAATTGGCAGCTTTACTGAAGAGTTAGTAATTTAAAAAATACACTTGCATAAATCACTTTATCTTATCAAGCTGACCCTGAGCTGAAACTGCAACCTAAATATTGCCTTTAATGTGATAGAATAGAAAAATATAATGACAATGTGAGTAAGAGACAGAGGCATTCCTCAGTTGAACCCCTCCCCTCTTAGTTTAAAGTGGTACAGTCCAGTAATTTTCCATTCCACTGTCCTAGGAAGTGGGTGTGGCCTAAAGTTGATCTCATCAGGCAAGAGTTGAGCAGGTTTTGTCTTTGACCTGCCACACAAATTTACTAAAAAGGAGAAATCTCACTCTTGTTTTGGTGAAATGATTTGCAGATAGATATAGAATTGAGTGGTGAGCTGAGTGGTGTCTGAACTGCATCAAAGATCAGGCACCAAGTGGTTTGGGCAATTTATCTGTCTTTAGAGTTAGATTCTTTTATATTTTCCAACTCCCCATTATAATGTTCTTAATAACTATGTGCATAGAAAATTAACAGTTTAATATTGGGTTTTACCTTTTTTGAACATGGTATGGCCTTGTTTCTGGTTTCACCTCCCCCACTTCACCCAGCGGCAGTGCTCACATGGTGCACTTGTAATTCATTACAGTCTTCTTTTTTTTTTTTTCCTGCAGAAGAGGAAGCAGCCCTTAAAAGCGCCACCTACGTTTTTCAAAAGCTTTCATGTAGATGACATATTTGACTTTGCTGAAATTATTTAACTTCTGATCCTGTGTAAGATTGTCTTTATTGATTTTTATATTTGTGCGGCAATTTGTAGGGCTAGCTCCATTAAGATTATAAGATTATGAATAAAAAATGATTTTGTTCTGTTTTTTGTCATTAAAATTGAGACCTTCAGGTGAGCTCCATGTGGAGAAAAGGAGCAGTTTGTGTGACAGCAGTCCTGGTTTATACATGTTCGTTGCCAGATGCAAGTCGGCACTGTGCAGCTGTTGGCTCATGACAACTATAGGCCAAGAGTTTCTGGCCTCAGTGATAAATGTGAGCAGAGTTAAATGACATAACTGAGATTCCTCTGAAATTTTAATGTGTATATTAGACATTTTTAAAAGGGTGTAAAGTGCCGTTCAGGTAGGCCACATCTCTGTACCATGTCATACAGAGCATAGTTGTATCTTGCAGGATTTTCTGTAGAAAAATAATTGAAAATGATGTATCGCATTATATAACTGGCCAAGTGACAAAATGCATGTTGGCTCTCAATTCTGTACACTTCTAATAAGTACCACTGCTGTTGTGTAACATTATTTGTTATGTATCTTAAATTCTTACAAAGTGGTGCATTTCAAGATGAAACGGTATTCATGTTGGTATATCATTATAATTATGGCTAAAACCATGTCACCATGATTATTTATTGAAATTTCAGCTAATTTTTAATAGTTTGATCTAATAAATCAAAGGTAAATATAGAGACATAACTGATTTGTCTGCAATGAAAAGGCAAATCAGTTTGTGTGTTTCTCATTTAATTACAGATTCTGACATTTACATGTTATGTTATGAAATTTTTCTTATGGGAGTTAGGGCAGGTGTAATGATGGCTTCCAGCACTGTATTTTTAAATTTAAAAAGGAAAAACATTGCTCTTTTTCATGAGATTTTGAAAGCATGCCAAGTCTATGAGAACCGGTTTCAGCCAGTTGGAGCCGGTTCCTTTCCTTTGGGCTGAAAATGAGAGAGATGAGAAATATGATCTAGGTTCAAAATACTGTTTGCTGGTTATTCATCATTGATATCTTGTCATGCTGCTGAATAGAAATCTTGGTTGTTTCAGATTGATTTTGTAGTTTACACATGAACAATAATAAAGTAGTCAGGTTGTTTTACACAGATTTGTATCCTATTAAAATGAGCGTGTTTGTATTTGGACATGTTACATTTAAGTATTTTCCTGCTTCATGTTTTGTTGTGGCTCTTTTTAATTACTTAACCCTGGTAGATGTCTGGTAGAAATATTAGTACTAAAGGGATGTTATATAGAGGAGCAGTGATGTGGCAAATAAAGACTGAAATATCAGAAAAGTTATTTGTAAAATTACAGAAAAGTCAAAAAGAGTTATTTAACATTAAATAAAGTGTCATATCGCAATATCATTGTTGTAGCAAAGCTATGGGTATACATTCTCTAGGCCATGCAGCAAAGAGATAATCCCAGGTATGTCTGATAACAAGAGCTGTCTGCCAGTCTCAGGTGATGATTTAATACTTACAAAAGAAGCTACTTCAGCAACCACCAATAAAGTACTAGTAGTATAAAATATGTAAGAAGTAAAAAAAAAAAAAAAAAAAAAAAAAAAATTAATTTTTGAAAAAAAAAAATAAAAAAAAAAAAAAAATGTTTTTAAAAACCC